>APFE030890423.1:1804-89457 GCA_000404065.3 Pinus taeda | reverse complement strand
ATATATATATATATATATATGTATATGTGTGTGTGTGTGTGTGATTCGAATTCACTTGGTCAATTTTTTTCAATGATGTCTATATCCTAAGAATCAAAGGGGTAGATATGGAGTTGATAGTTTTATTCACTTTAGAGACTTGTCCAATAACTAATAGGGAGTCCCTAAATACAATGAGTTTCTTAATTCATCGATTAGAGGAAAGATCCAATCCTTGCAAAAGGGAAAGAAAATTGGCATGATTGTTTGTGGGCTTTCTGAGTCCCCATGCATATTGCAAAATCATTTTTTCATTAGGGCCAAAAATGACCCCTCCTCCTCAAGTGTATCCATGGTTTCCTATGGAAGCTCCATCAAAAAATAATTGGAAGTTAGGATCAGCTTGCCTCCATATCTTAAAGTACCCTTGATTTAGACAAATTTAGGGAGTCTTTCTAAACTTAGGATGAAATAACTACTTTGTAGGACGTGGAAAAAAAATATAGCACAACAAAAAGAGAAGGATTAGATATGGTGTATGCATTAGAGAAGTTCAAGCACTATTTGTTGGGGGCGAAATTCAAAATGTTCATTGATTACTCTGCATTGAAATATTTGGTGAATAATCCTATTTTAGGAGGAAATATTTGTCGATGGTTGTTATTATTCCAGGAATATGACTTCGAAGTTCTAGTAAAGGTAGGGAAATTGAATGTTGGACCCAATCATCTATCAAGAATAGAGATAGGATAAGAGTTGACAAATATCGGATATAACTTGCCTGATGCACAACTATTCACAATTAGAGTTGCATATGATCACTTTACAGATATTATTTAGTTTTTGACCACAAGAATGGCGCCCGTAGAGTACAGTATGAAGAAAAAGGAGTTGGTCATTCGAGCAGTTGATTTCTCATTGATTGTTGGACACTTGTACAAAATGGGACTAGATGAAGTACTACACAGGTACGTCCCTGAACATGAATGACACAGTATTCTAACGAAAGCTTATGGAGGAGTTGCAAGAGGGCACTACGTAGGAAAAGCCACTACACAGAAAATCTTAAGAGCTAGGTTATGGTGGCCCACAGTACATAAGGATGCAAAATAATTTTGTGAAGCATGTGATGTTTGTTAAAGAATAGGAAAGCCATCTAGAAGAGACGAGATGCCACTAGTGCCATAGGTAACTTTGCAAGCTTTTGACAAATGGGCGATTAACTTTATTGGACCTATTAGTCCGCTAGGAAAAAAAATTGATGCGAGGTATATAATCACTGCAACGAATTATTTGACAAGATGGGTTGAGGCACAAATAGTGAAGGATTGCAGCGCAAAAACTATTGTGAAGTTCATCTTTGAATATATAATGTCCAGGTTTGGCTATCCAAAGATCTTGATGAGTGACCAAGGCACAAATTTCTTGAATATGACTATTGAAGCACTAACTCAGGAATTTCAGGTTTATCACCAGAAGAGCACACTCCTTATCATCCTCCGACAAATGGAACAGTGGAAGATTTCAATAATATTCTAGACAATGCATTGACCAAGGTATGCAATGTGAATAAATATGATTGGGATTTGAGAATTCCAGCATTGTTGTGAGTAGATAGAACAACATGCAAGAAATTGACAGGGAAGACACCGTTTAGGTTGGTATATGGACAAGAGGCAGTTATGCCTATGGGATACATTGTTCCAAGCTTAAGAATTTCAGTTGTCATAGACATGGTAGAACTTGAAATTATGAAGGAAAGAATGTCGCAGATAATAGATCTAGAAGAAGTTGGGTTCGTAGCAGGGTTCCATCAGCAAGTACAGAAAACAAGGGAGAAAGCCTGGCTTGACAGACATATCAAGAAGAAGACATTCATAGAAGGAGATATTGTATTATTGTATGACAACAAATCTGTGAAGTTCCCAGGAAAATTCAAAACACATTGGTTAGGACCATATATCAGCAAGCAAGTCTCTGATGGTGGTGCAGTTTAGGTTGCGAAGTTGAATGGCTAGCTAATTCTAGAATGAGTTAATTGTAGTAGATTGAAGATATACGGGGATGACAATGTCCTTGGAATGCGCACTGAAAATTGAAGGGAAGGAAATCTTAGTGCTACCTACAGTTGAAAGTGGGTACGGGGACTATAAACTACTCTGTAGAAAGGGACTTCATCAAAAGGAAGATTATTGCGTGATATTCAAGAATATGACAAAGTCTGAAGGAACTGCGACAAAGAAAAGGTGACTATGCTACGAGGGAAGGTTTGTTAAAGTTGGCCGAAAATATGACCATTGGAAGGAAAAAGTTACCATTAAAAGAAAATTGTTGTTAAGGGACATGAAAAAGAGCATTTATGAAACACAACTGGCTATATCTAGCCCCATACCTACATTAAATGAGAAAATCTTGAAGAAATCATGTGGTTGGAATTCAATTTTTTTATAAAAAGCACATCCTGTGCCACATTTGATACTTTGTTGTCTCGAGAAATTGACAAATTGCATAGAAGAGAGATTTTATATGTCTGAGAGGAGTTTTGAAGAACTTGTTGGAATATTTGTGAAGAAAGGATTAGCGAGTATTATGGAAGCACAAGGAGTGAATTTACCAATGTCCCCAAGAGGGAGGCAATGAGGTATGCCTCCCTCTAGTTTACTAAGGAACTGATGCATGCAATAGAAAATAGGATTTTCTTTGTAGTGATGGCAATGGATCTACATATGGTGGTAAATCAACATCCAAGGTTGTCACCTAGTTTGTATAAGTAGTATTGCCACATTGCAGATTTCAAAGTAGAATTTCATAGAGCTTATGTGACTACAATGAAGGACCCAACTGATACATGGAACCCATTGTCATACTTAGTAATTGAAGATGATTTGCTTGTCGTAGTACATGATGAGGCTCATTAATAGGTAAACTATATGGGTCTCAACTTTCCAGCTTATTAAAATTGACTTTTCTCATATTTATTTACGTATTTTGTTATATTTTTCTTAGTGAGAAGGGTGAAGGTGAGTTACTATGTCACGTGGCCTAATATGTATTAAATGTGGGACTTGGAGTAGTTTTGGGTTGACTTAAGTGCAGGCTCAAAGTGGGCAAGCAAGAGAGATTTTAAGAGATTTGTCTCCCTCCTTAACTCCTCAAATCATTCGAAGATTCCTCCACCATATCTCATCAACTTGGAGTTACTAACAGTCAAGAAAGATGATTCCATTGGAAGCCAAGTCAGTGACAATTAAGAAAGAATCATTCTCGAGTTAGGGAGCTAAGTCTCCCTATTTTCTAGGGAGTTGTTGGGAGCTCCAGTTTTGTATAAATAAGAGAGCCACGAGACTCATTAGGATTCAATTTTTTGTTGTAGCCAAGAGGCCATTTTGAGACAAAACAATATGACTATTATTGTTATGTTGTATTTGACATTTTGATGATAATGAGAAATTATATCTTGAGCCAACACTAAGTTGATTCAGAGGGTTGAAGCTCTTGGGATAGGGCCAGACCCTAGCAGAAAAAGTTCCTCTTTTTGTACCTGTATTCTTATATTAAAATGATAGTTATATGCTAAAGTTTATTTATTCTTTTTTTTTATCTTAACAAGTCTTTGAATTATTGCTTAACCTAGTTTCCATTAGTTTGAGGAGGTAGATCAGTGGTGCAGTAGTGAAGTAAAGTATTTCTGAAAATATTATGACAATGGCCTCTATCTCATCTCCCTCATGGGGTCATGATTAGAGGGCCCCACTCTCATAGCCCCAAAAATAGAGTTTGTATTTTGGTGATTTCATAGCATAGGGTTCATTCTTAGCTAGATCACTTTTTATAATTTCTTGGAAGCACCTGCAGTTTTTATCTTGTTTCATTAAGTTTGTTGTAGCTTAAAAGGCATTCCATTTCATAGATCTAGTCCTTAACAATATATAGATAAGCTTTCTCAAATTCAATGTATTTTCCATGTTGATATGTAGTGATGTATAAATGAAAAAAAAAATGGTTTTGTTGCAGGGATTGTTGATCTTCAAGGAGCAACTCATCCAATCAGTTTCACCTAGGTCTTCTCCACCTTCTTCCAAGGTACACCAGCCCACAATCCGAACCTTTTTTTGTAGCCACTGTGAGCAAGCCACCTTAGCAAAATCCAACCTCCTTGGAGTGTTGGGCTTAGTCTTGGGTAATGTGCATGTTCCCTACACCTTCTATCACTGTCATACATCTCTCCAACACCTCATCCCACTTTTCTTGCCCTCATAAACCCTTCAGCTAACTTCCTGTAGCAAACTAGGACATCCTATAGCAGTTTCCTATGGCAGCTACAAGATCTCTTGCAGCATCCTGTTTGACCCTGTTTTGACCAAACATGGTAATAAAAGAGTAGGTTGGGCCCTCATCTTGGATTCCATGCCTATTAGTTGTTGAGCCTCAATATTGCAATAAGAATGTTGCAACTCCCAAGGCTACCAACTTTAATTATCAACCCAAGGTTCATACAAAATTAAGAGGTATTGACACTATATGGGCAGCATACAATGTGTTCTTTCTCTTTTTTCATGATGTAATGGAGTGCATGTGCTGAAGTCAAATCCTAAATTAATTGCAGAAAATGAAATGCTCGAAATGGAAGCCTCAACCTATTGCAAGAAAGAAAGTACAAGGAAAGGAACCTATTTTAATTGCATGAACTAAATGTCAACCATTAAATTTCAAATACTTTAGATCCATTAAAAAATTTCATTGGATGTGGCAATCAATAAAATCATCATTATATTACCCATTTCATAAATCTGTCCATTAGCCCAAATCGCTGAAATATTTTGCATGGGTAAAGAGGCAAGTCTTGAGTGGCCTTTAGTCTTCCCTAATCATTGATTTAGAGCCTAGGGTTCTTGATTCAACCCTAAGGGACAATAACCAAAATTATTGAGTGAATTTGGGCAAGTATATGCATGTTGGAAGGCTACTATAGGGTTTCTTGTAGTACTACTACAGGAAACAATAGATTTTATATAAGGAGTTATAATTCATCGAGTGATCAACCAAATCAAATCCAAATTGGATGGGACAATTTTTTTTAGTGAATATAATCTATTAGGTCTCCATTCCAAGTGGAATCACTCAAAAATACCTCCGTTAACCCATGCTAAAAAATGGCATAAATTACTAGTCTAAAATCTAGAAATTTGAGAACTAGTGAGCTAGTAAATCTATCAAATGCCTAACCTAATCAAGTGAAAATGAAATGAATTAGTTTTTTTTATTAACTATAATATTTTTTTGATGTAATGCAAGTGGAACCGACTCGATTGAAGCTCGTTGGAATGCTCTAAAAAATAGCATAAATTTTTTGTTATTTGCCACAAAGGAGTTCCAAAAATCTAGATTTGGGAATAATAAAACTAATCCAAGTAGCTAAATGATTACTATGACCTTACAAATCTTTTACAAGGATTAAATGATGCTTTTGATCTTTCAAAATAACTTACATCAACCATTTAACCCAATCCTACAACAAGAAATCATTAATACTAAATGCAGAAATAGAAAGAAACAAGAACAAGGTGCATGTGAATAAGATGTGAAAATAAGAAAAGAAAATGATACAAAATGGCTTTGAGGCTCATGGGATGGCCAAGCCCAAGGAAAGTCAGAGTCCTATGAAGGAGACCAAGATATAAAAGCTTAACATGTCACCAATCTTCATTATTTCCATCAATACAATTACATCCCTGCAAGAAATGACAATGGAGCTGCAAAAATACAAGTTCTCTCCACAAGAAGACTAATAAAAATCAACCCCTAGAGAAAAATTTGACTTGGTACTTATATAAAATGATAGGAATCATTCCCCATGAAAGGAGGAAGTTTTCCCCACCAAAATACTTTAATTAGTCGATCTAGTTTTGTTAGGCCTTAAAAATCATTGCCACAACATTGGGGATAACCACCTGGTGAGAACCTTAAAACAACTCCTTTTCCGTTTCGTATAGTGGCTCCAACTGGTTCAATTAGGTCTAGTTTCCTTCTCCCAATTTCTATCAACTTTAAATATATCTATAATTGCTAATAGCGAGGGCGATTAGGTCAATTCTTCAAACTGATCTAGTAAGAAGAATTATCCTTAAGTTGTTTTCGTGGAACAACCAAACCAATCTAAAGTTTTGCCTCAAAAGAGGATTTATACAAATGTAGAATTAATCTAAATGCAAACTAATTGTAAAATGCAACAAAACGGAACTAAATCCTAATCCTATCTCAATTAGGCAAATATAGATCTAACCCAATTGAGAGCAAGATATTTAAATGATTTGGGATTTAAATATGTTTGGCTTATAATCAATATCAAGCTAACGAAATCGATAAATTAAGTGACATTATGAATACCAAAACATATTCTATTTAGAGACCTCTTAATTGAAATAATCAACCGATAACATTTAGGAAGTAGTTCACAAAATGATATTAATTGTTAAATCAATAATGCGAATAATTAAACAAGGATATGAAGAAATAGTTCACAACATATCATTATTTGTTAAATTGATATTAAAAGACAAATTTCTAAGTAAATAGTTACTCAGAAATCAGAATTCAACACATAAGAGCAGAGATAAATAATAGCATATGATTGAGACAAATTACTCATATTGAAAATAGTGCACAAATATGAATAAAATGACACATTCCCACCATTATAAAATAAAACTAGTGCTTAAAACAATAGTATTAAAAATACCAATTTATTAAATTCATTTATCTGGCTCTGGTCTCCAACAGTCTTTTACAATGCTTGAACTTCTGCTTTTAAAACTTGAGTTGTAATAGTACGAACTCTGCGCAACAAAACATAATTTAGAGTGCAAAAGAAAAATCCTCAATAATCCTTCAGATCTGAGTTTTCTCCTCTATCCTACAACTCTAAATCCTTTATATAATAGTGCCTTCAATAATTCATGAATTGTAGAGAAGAGTAGAAATACCATGTAATAAGCAATTTGAAAAGATAAATTCATTATTTATTTATGAACAAAATAGATCACAAAGATAGAAATACCAGATGCACATTGCTCAACTCATAAAAGAAATAGCAACGGTTTAGTCCTTCTCACCAAGATGATTATAGGATTACAATAGTGCAACTTCTCAAAGTTATTTATGAAAAATCCTAAAACAATGTTCTTGTCCTTATATTGAGAAAAGTGTGAAAGTACAATAGTGCGAGTTTTCGTAAGCCTTTCTTCATAAAATTTTGAACCCTTATTTCATACAACAAGTAAGCTTAAATAGCAGAAAGAAACTGAATCTATTGTGCAAAGCATTGAGGGCATTTAAAAAGATCTCTTCAATAATGTTTAAAGGAAAACAGTTTTTGGTAGAAATTATTGAAAGTGATTTGATGTCATCATCAACTTTGTTTGTTTTATCGGATTCTCTCAATGTTTTTCCGTCTATTTGAACTGAACTGCCACTTATCAGTACAGTTGTCTTCTTCTATCATGAACCTGAACAAGGAAAACAAGAATTGATAAGATAAAAATAATTTAGATTAATAATAGAATTTCGTTTGAAACAAATCACTTTTGCAGGAAATCAGGAAAAATGTAGAGCGTAATAAATCCTGACATAAACATTATGGAGATGAATGAAGAGTGAGGTATGTGGTAAGAGAGGTGGAATTTAAGGTCTTATCACATATCACTTTTAGATCAGGGGGAGAACTCATAATAATCACAATCGACTGGAGGTCGGGAGTAATATAAAATAATATCGCAATCGCAATCGTGGAAAGGTGGATGGCTAATGATTTCTTTTTGGAGGGTTTCAAAGTGGTAAGTGGTTTGTGAAGAGGGGGGTCTGAAAGAATAAAGGAGTGATGCATGGAGATATGGCTTGGACGTAAAACTAATTTTCAGACCTTCCTTTTGAGAAAATTAAAATTTAGCGTAGGAGGGTCTGAAATCTTCTTTGTCGTTAATCCAGACATATTAGATCTGAGTAGTTTATTTTTACAAGACAAGTCAGACTTTTCATATTATCTCAATTGGCATTCAAAGTGGAGGCAAAGGAATATGGTTTAAGTCCTGAATATTTTTTATTTGCAATCTACGAGATGATATGGAGGATGGCGATAATAGGTGACATGGATCTGACGTTACTGCTAACGTGGCGGATGACATGGTGGAATGGGTCTTATCATAAAATCATAATTGGCATAATGTAGGAGGCACGTAGTAATGATCCTTTGGTATTTGTGATAGACACGAATACGGAGGAATTTATGAATTGACATGTAATTTTTATTGGGTTTGGGGCTTATTGCAAATCGTAATCGCAATCAACTTGATGCATCATATCACAATCGCAATTGGCAGTGCGGAAGGATTAAGACTATGATTCATGTGATTGTGCGAACGTGGGGGGGTTTATGAACTGGAGTGAATAATCCTTGCCAGTCCAGGTATATTACATATCTCAATCGGGAAATGGAAGAGTGTTTGGCCTTTGGATTTCTGCGATAGCTTGTGGATGTGGATTTTATGGATTGGCATGCATAATTCCGTCAGGTTCAGGCTTAATCGCAGTTGCCAATTGGCCTAGGTAATGGGGCATGAACCTTTGGTAGCTGCGATAGCCGTTGATGCAAGGAATGTTATGAACTGCAGTGTATAATCCTATCGGGTCCGGTTGTCGAAATCAACGTTCGGAGTGGGGTATGGACTTAAGGTTTTTTTTTTTATAGATTTTATGATAGTTGTGGACACGAGGAATTTATTTCTTATGGTTGTGTGTGGAGCCTAATTATCTTCTATATTCAAATGTATTGCCGCATTAGACCCAAGTTCAAAATGGTGCAGCAATGCCGCCCGTAAAATATTCACTGCAGGGGGGGTGCAGGGGGAGGCGGCAGTGCCCTCGAAGCTAATAATAGATGTAAAATTTCCTTGTAAAAGTATAGTAATTTCTAGTCAATCTAGGTCGTTCATTAGGCAGATGATCTAACTGTAGAAGTTATGTTTAATTTAGGGTTTTTTTCCCTAGAAGGAAATCCCTCACTATATATGAGGGAATTGTGTTGCATCTATGTATATCTGTATTTGGAGTGGGGAAGAGAGAGGTGATTGAGAGCAAAGAGGGAGTTACAACGGATTTGTTGTAGGTTGTATCTCTTTAGTTTGTTGGATAATATAAAAACAAGGATTCGTTGTTTCACCGTAGACGTAGCCCAAACTGGGTGAACCACGTATATCTATGTCTCTCTTATTTTATGAGTTTTCTGTGTTTATATTTTTGCAATATTTTATGTGTTCCATTGCTTTGTAATATATAATTTTCTAACAACTGGTATTAGAGCTGAAGGTCTATTTGGTTGATAAACTCGCAGGAGAGAAGGGTTCCTAGTTCAAGTGGGAGCAAATGGTGGAAGATGGTAGGTTTAGGGTCGAAAAATTCAATGGCTAAAACTACCAGCTGTGGAAGATGCAGATGGAAGATTATCTATATCAGAGAGATCTGTACCTACCATTGAGCGGAAGGACAAAGAAGCCGACAAGTATGACAGACACAAAATGGAATATTCTTGACAGAAAGGCACTTGGAACAATACGGCTGTGCCTAGTGGCATCAGTAGCATTTAATATTTCAAAGGAAACGACAATAGAGGGTTTAATGTTGACATTGGCCAAACCTATATGAAAAACCCTCGGCCTCAAATAAGGTATTTCTTATGAAGCATTTATTTAATATGAAGATGTTAGAAGGTGGATCTGTTGCTGATCATTTAAATGATTTTAATACAGTTACAATTCAGTTAAGTTCTGTAGGGGTAACTTTTGATGATGAAGTTAGGGCTCTGTTATTTATGCGCTCATTGCTAGAAAATTGGAATGGTTTATTTATGGCCATTAGTAACTTTGCCTCTGGATCTAATACTTTAAAGTTTGATGATGTTGTTGGTGCAATCCTTAGCGAGGAAATGCGACGGAAAAGATTCAGTGAGACATCAGGTAATGCTTTGACTGTAGAGACTAGGGGAAGAAAAATGGAAAGAGGAAAGATCTCAAGATATCGCAGTAAGTCAAGAAAATATAGATCCGAGTCTAGATCGGGGATAGTGTGCTAGAAATGCGAGAAGAAAGGACACCTGAAGAAAGACTGCAAGTCTCCAAAGGAAAAGAAGGAGACATGCAGCAAGAAACTAATCATGAAGCGAATGTAACAGATGATGTGTTGCAAGATGCTTTAATTCTTTCATTAGAAAATAATATTGATGCTTGGGTGGTAGATTTATGGGCCTCATTCCATGCCACACTTGATAAGAAACATTTTCATGATTATGTTCAAGGAGATTTTGGATAGGTTCGATTGGGTGATGTTAAACCATGTAAAATCGTTGGAATGGGTACAGTTTTCATAAAACAACAGAATGGAAATCAATGGCTATTGAAGGAGGTAAGGCATGTTCGAGATTTGAAGAAAAATTTGATTTCAATAGGGTAGTTGGGAGGTGAAGGTTGTATAACTACTTTCACAGATAAAACCTGGAAGGTCACTAAAGGATCCCTGGTAATAGTGAAAGGAGGAAAGGTTGGAACATTGTATTTATGCAATGGTATTTATAATTTTGTTAATGCTTTAACCTCTACAGGAGAAGATATGGCATTGTGGCATCATAGGCTCGGGCACATGAGTGAGAAGGGGATGCAGATTCTTCACTCAATAAATTTGTTGCTAGGTTTGAATCATGTTGATTTAAAATTCTGTGAGAATTGTGTTTATGGAAAACAGAAGAGTGTCAGATTCCTTAGAGTTGGGAAAGAAAAGAAGAGTGAAAAATTATAGCTTGTGCATACAGATGTATGGGTACCTACTCAGCTATCATCTCTTGGTGGCTCTCATTATTATGTTACTTTTATTGATGATGCAACCAGAAAAACCTAGATTTATTATATTCAAAATAAATCTAATGTATTTGATACTTTCAAGAAATGGAAAGCTTTGGTTGAAAATGAGACAGGAAAAAGGTTGAAGTGTCTCAGATCAAACAATGGAGGTGAATATTACAGCAAAGAGTTTGATAAGTACTGTTCAGGAAATGTAATTCGTAGAGAGAAAACAATTCCAGGAACACCCCAAGAAAATGGTGTGTTAGAAAGAATGAAGAGGACAATCATGGAGCATGCAAGGTGCATGAGATTGCATGCATGATTGCCTTTACAATTTTTGGCAGACGCTGTAGATACTTAAAGTTTATCTAATAAACAGAGAGCCTTCAAGTTCCTTGGATGGTGGTATTCTAGAGGAGGCATGGACAGGTAAAAAGGTAAACTACTCATTTTTAAAGACTTTTGGTTGTGAAGCCTTTTTCACATTAATAAAGAAAATAGAACAAAGATTGAGACCAAATCAAAGAAATGTACCTTTATTGGATATGGTGTTAATGATTTTGGTTATCGCTTATATGATTATGAAAATCACAAAATCATTAGGAGCAGAGATGTAATATTTAATGAAAAGGTTTTGTATAAGGATCATTTGCAAAAAAAGAAATAGGAAAAAGAAAACAAAGAATACACAGTGCTTGACGAGATCATAGAAAAAGTGATGGTGCCGGAAAATCATAATGATCAACAGATAGAACAATAACCACAACAACAACAAGCACTTCAAACACCCAAAAATGGTGTTAGAAGATCTACCAAGATGAGTAGACCCCTTGAACAATACTCTCTTTCATTATATTATGTATTGTTGACTGATTCTGGTGAACTAGAATGTTATGAAGAAGCAGTGCAGGTAGAAACCAGGAAGAAGTGGGAGCAAGCCATGAAAGAAGAGATGGAATCCTTAGCATATAACCAAACTTTGGACTTAGTTAGGTTGCCTGTAGGTAAAACAAAATTGCAGAATAAATGGGTTTACAAGTTGAAGAAAGAAGATGGAGGTAGGAAAAGGTATAAAGCTAGACTTATGGCGAAAGGGTTTTCACAAAAAAAGGGTATAGACTTTGATGAAATATTTTCTCTTGTTGTTAAAATGACTTCAATCAGAACTATTTTAAGTCTAGTACCAGCTGAAGATTTGCATCTTGATCAGATAGATGTAAAGACACCCTTTCTCCATGGCGATTTGGAGGAAGAGATATATGCAGCAACCACAAGGATATGAAGTAAAAAGGGAAGGAGAAACTAGTGTGTAGGTTGAAGAAGAGCTTGTATGGCTTAAAACAGGCTCCAAGGTAGTGGTATCTAAAATTTGATAGGTTTAGGTCTGAACAAGGTTATACTAGATGTCACTTTGATCATTGTGTTTATCTCAAAAGGCAAAATGATGGTAGCTATATTATATTGTTATTGTATGTAGATGACATGCTTATTGTAGGTTCTAACATGTAGAAATAAATGTGCTCAAAAGAAAGTTGGCAAACTCATTTGCAATGAAGGATTTGGGTGCTGCAAAACAAATCCTTGGTATGAGAATAACTAGAGACAAGAAGAATTGAAAATTAACATTGTCTCAAAGAGAGTACATAGAAAAGGTGTTGAAAAGGTTTAATATGTAGAATGCAAAAACATTTAGTATATGTTTTTCTAGCCATTTCAAACTTAGTAAGGAGATGTGCCCAAAGACCCAAGAAGAGATGGATTATATGTCTAAAGTTCCATATGCATTAGAAGTTGGAAGCTTAATGTATGTAATGGTCTGCACAAGGCCTGATATTGCACATGCAGTGGGAGTTGTAGGCAGGTACATGAAAAATCCATGAAAAGAACATTGGATGGTGGTGAAGTGGATTCTCAGGTATTTAAGAGGTACCACAAATCATGAATTATGCTTTGGTGGTTCAAACATTACTTTATAGGGATATGTTGATGCAGATATGGTAGGTGATAGAAATAACAGGAGGAGCACTACAAGGTATGTGTTTACTGTAGGTGGAACAATTGTCAGTTGGGTTTCAAAACTGCAAGTGTTGTTGCATTCTCAACAACAGAAGTAGAGTATGTTGCTGCTACAGAGGCTAGTAAAGAAATGATTTGGTTGCAAAGGTTTTTGGATGCATTGGGTAAGAAGCAGGAGTTGAGCAGGTTATACAGTGACAGTCAGAGTGCCATACATCTTGCAAATAACTCTGCATTTCATTCCATGACTAAGCATATACGGCTCAAGTACCATTTCATACGGTCAGTGTTGGAAGATGGACAGTTGAAGCTGGAAAAGATACACACTAGTCAGAATCCTGCAGATATGTTAACAAAAGTTGTAACCAGGGAGAAACTGAGAATCTGTTCAGTTTCAATTGGTCTTCAAGTATGATGAAGAAGATGAGAAACAGCTAGGTCCAAAGTGGAGTCATTGTCCAACAAATGAAGCACCGGTGGAGTTCTTATAATCAGTCTCCAAGTGGGAGATTGTTTGGTGTGGAGCCTGATTATCTTCTGTATTTAAAGGTATCGCTGCATTGGACTCTAGTTCAAAATGGGGCGGCAACACTGCTCATAAAATATTCACTATAGGGGGGTCCAAGGGGGGCAGCAGCGGCCCCCAAATTAAGAATAGATGTAAAATTTCCATGTGAAAGTATAGTAATTTCTAGTCAATTTGGGTCATTCATTAGGCGGATGATTTGACGGTAGAAGTTATGTTTAATTTAGGGTTTTTTTCCCTAGAAGGCAACCCCTCACTTTATATGAAGGAATTGTATTGTGTCTATGTATATTTGTATTTGGAGTGAAGAAGAGAGAGGAGATTGAGAGCGAAGAGTGAGTTACAACGAATCTGTTGTAGGTTGTATCTCTTCAGTTTGTTGGATAATATAAAAATAAGGATTGGTTGTTTCTCCATGGATGTAGCCCAAACTAGGTGAACCACATATATCTGTGTCTCTCTTGTTTTATGAGTTTATATTTCTGCAATATTTTGTGTGTTCCATTGCTCTATAATATATAATTTTCTAACACTTAAGGTTTTTTTTTTAGATTTTATGATAGCTATGGACACGAGGAATTTATTTCTTATGATTAATTTTCCTGTTAGTTCCGGTTAACGAATATCGCAATCGATGTTAGCAGGGAAGTCTTTTCCTTTGGAATTTTTTTTATTATAGGATGTGCGATGTGAGGTATGGCGGAGAGTTGAAGTTTAGAAAGAATTTAACCTTTTGGAATTAAAAACTCTGACTATTTCTCTTTTATTTAAATAATCCATATTTTAAATACTTGAGGTTTATAAAATCCTAAGTATAGTCTTGGTCTCGGGGGCTATTTGAAATTTGGTTTTTTGGATAATCATGGTTTAATACTTGGGTTTTAATTTAAAAAACCTAAGTATTAAACTTTTATTATAGGATTTTTCTAACATTTTTTTTATGTTGATTTTCTATTTTTTAATTTTTTGTTTTTTAAAGAGATAAAAATATCAAAGGCTTTCTAAAACTAGAGGGTCCCTATTTTAATATAATAAATTTCATAGGAAATTTATAATATATTAAAATAGGGTTTGTTGAACAATACAACAATTGGAAATTCACTTGAAGAACCAGTGATCTCTGATAATAATGAAATCTTCCAAAAATTTACTAAAAATAATTTAAGAAGTGGAAACTATTTTTCGAAATATCTAGATAAATAAAATTACTCTAGCTATAAAACTCATTAAGTTGCAATTTCTTTTAAAAACCTTTTGTGAATGAAAGACTCCTATTTACTTGTATCAGTCATTAATCAGTTGTGAAAATAAAGTAGGGGGCCTTTTACGACTTAATTTATAATGTACTCGTTCATCACAGGTAGAGCCACTGCTACCAGCAAGGGTTCATAGTCCCAATAGGGTTACCTTTTAACCAAAAACATTCTAGTATCCCATCCATTTAATAGTGTAATAATTAAAGGAAAATTTTATTTTTCTTTTCTTTTCTTTTTTGAAGCTAAAAAGCCATTGTTTTGGTTTGGTAGCCAGATAATGACAATGCCATTCATCGGTAACAATCAAACTGAACAAGTTGGCTCGTGATGAGACCCCTTGTCTTTCAATTGAAAATTGTAAGCCATTACCCTGATTTGCTGTTCAATGTGGTAACGTCATTTTGATTGGTTCCCTATGAACATGGTAAGCAGGCTCGTGATGAGACCTCTTATGTTTTTAGATTTTTTATATTTTAGAATTACACTTAAAAAATTTCCTTTAAATGGATCGAGAAGATCATTGACTCTTTAAGAGTTTTGGATGACAAATCCGAGTTGAAAGTGTTTTAGTCATAAGATGGTCTTTAGTTTTTAAGGATATTTTTTTTTTTACTAAAAATAGAGTAAAAGGAAATAATTTTTGAGGTTTTTAAAGATTATACAACTTAATGGAAAAAATTTTAGAGTTAATAATTTTTATCTAATTTTCAATTTTCATAACCACTTCTCGAAAAATTCTAACTTTCAATTTGAAAAATCATAAAATGGTTTTCAAGAGATGTTGATGAAAGGCCAAGAGTATATCATTTAACATTATTATCTAAAAGAAGTAAATGTGATATGATAACTCAATTCTCAAGATATAACCATTCACAAGTATGATGATTAAATCACTCAAAACCAAATCTAAAAGGAAAAATTTACAAAATTGTTTATGCAAATTTATTAACAAAAGAGGAAAATGATAATGAAGAAAACATTCATTCTTATGTCGAAATCTAAATAAATCAAATTTGCAAAGTTAAAAGCATTTAGTAATAATTCAGTTTGAATGAGGAAATTATTTATTTATTTATCCTTTTTAAAAGCACAACTTTGAAGAAAAAACATTTTAACCATTTTCTAATCAGATTAATGATTTTTAAGAAAACGATTAAGGTTTAGAATTTTCCCATTTTGACTGATTTGATGAAAATCGTTACTTTTTCTTTGAGCTCGTAATTTGATCTAGTGAAGGTGTGAAAATGCTTGTGAAGAGTTGCAAAAGAGAGTTACATATCAACAAAAAATAAGAAAGCAAAACTAAATCTAAAAGTAAAGAAATGAATGAAAGTGAGTATATGAGGCTTACCATTGAAGAATTTCATTTACTTTTACTGGAAAGATACGAATTTCTCCAATTTAAGGAAGTTAACTCAAAATCATTACTTATTAAATCTTATCTAAATTAATCTATTCCTAATTCTAACTTAATGAAGTAAATATGACTATGTATAATCATACTTCCAATGTAACCATTTTCTCATTTTATTACCTACCTGTATGGGCAAGTCAAACGTTAGTAAAAATATGATAAGAATAACCAAAATAAAATAAAATTTATAATTTACATCTAATTTGAAAGTATGTACAAAAAATAAATTTGTTTAAAACTAACATGTTATTAAACCATCTCTTTTGGAAAACATTTTCTAAGAAAATATCTATGGGATCATCAAAAAATAGATGAATATTTGTTAGAGAATGAAAACTTTCCAAAGGAGATGATAGCAAAGCATGTTTTGAAGGAAGAACACTCTCAAGATTTAAATTTCACTGATGATAAAATGATTGGAATGAATTTCTGAATGTCAAATTAAATGAGAAACGAAATAATTTTTGATATTCACGATTATGAGAAATCAATTCATTATTTTCACTTAATAAATCTCAATGATATTCAATATTAAGATATTTAACATGCTTACAAAAAGAAAAGAAAATGAAAGAAAATGATGGAAAAACAATTAAATTGTTATGAAATATAAAATTACAAAATAATTTTACAATGCATTTTTGGAACCTATCGTGGATTTCAGTCAATGAATTGCCACTAAAACGACATTCCCTAAAAAATTTAAAAATGTGAATTTCTAAAAGAGAATCATAATTAAATACATTAGAAACTTGCAAAATTAACTCATCAAAATTCTTAGAACTAAGTTTGTGTTCAAGAGACAAAATTAAAGCATGTGAATCTTCACAAAATAAATCAATTTTCAAGATTGGCACAGTTTGTATAAGATGCGATTCTTTGTCATCATCATCATGATAATCATCATATTACCTTCTTCTTATGAAAATGAAATGACTAATCTGAAATAACAGAATCAGAAAATACAAAAGAAGAAGATTTTGCAATTAAAAGATTATCGTTCAAATGATTGCTAGATGTAGAATTTTCAGAACAAGAACTAGGAAAATTATCAAGTGAAAGATTAGTGTGATAATCATTAACTATACTCTGATTTGAAAAAACATCATGATAAATAAAATAATGCATTCCAAAATATAATGACAACTGAAATGAATCATTTATAGAACTTGTCATATTATAATCTAGGTTTAAGGAAATCTTTTCAATTGTAGTTACATGTTCTGAATTTTCTAAAGTTCCCTTCAAAGAAGATAAACTGATGTGTTCATTTTTCAAGTCTTGTAGATTGGATTTTATTGGACCTATTGATTGATCACATGCGTTATTAAAATTTGTTTCAATTGAAACTTTAAAAAGAAAATGAGAATTTTCTAAAGAAGAACATTTTGATTCAATTACAGTTTCAGGTTCGGGTTCCATAAAACCATTAGTGATTCAAGACTAGTTGATGAATTAGATGTGTCTTATTCTTCATTAATTGGTTCATTATTTTTAGTATGGGAAGAAACAAGAGAAGTGAAACGTTCAATTAAATCTTCAGTTGAAGGAAAATCATCTAAATGAAATCTATAACAAAATGACCAAAATCTATTATAAAAATCATCTAAAGATTCATTATCATACATGTAAATATTATCTAATTGTAAACACAAACTATTGTAACTGTAGTTTTGATGCGCTTTGAGAAATACCTGGCAAAAATGTTTCCATGAATGAATCGACTTCTTGGGAAGCACCAAGAACCATTTGTGGATCCGTCCTCTGAATGTGAGAGTGAAAAGCCTGCAGATCTCATTATCAATGATTATATTAAAATATTTACATATATTAACAAAACCAACAATATGATTTAATGCAGAAATACTACTCTCACCATCGAATTTTAACTGGGACAAGGACTCGATCTTCTTCTTGGGCATGCCTCATATAAGCTTAGGTGAACTAAATGCATGACCAAGTGTAGGAATGAATATGGGAGCCATGATTATTTAAAAATGATATAACAAAATTTAAACAAATAACTAATTTATGGCCCTCCTTCTAGCGCCAAACATGTTAAGGCCTCGAAAATCGCCGCCACAACAATGGGAATAACCATCCAATCTGGACCTTAAAACAACTCCTTTTTCATTTGGGATAGTGGCTCCAATTGGTTCAATTAGGGCCATTTACCTTCTCCCAACCACTATCAACTTTAAATATATCTCTAATTGCTAATAGCTAGGGTAATCATATCATTTCTTTGAGTTGATTAGGTAAGAATAATGATCCTTAAGTTGTTTTTGTGGAACAACCAAACCAATTTAAAGCTTTTCTTCAAAAGATGACTTCTAGAAATGTAGAATTAATCTAAATGCAAACTAATTATAAAATGCAAGAAAAATGAACTAAATCCTAATCTTATCTCAAATAGGCAGATATAGATCTAACCCAACTGAGAGCAAGATATTTAAATGATTTGGGATTTAAATATGTTAGGCTTATAATGAATATAAATCTAACGAAACAGTTCAATTAATTGACGTTATGAATACCAAAACATATTCTATTCAGAGACCTCTTAATTGAAATAATCAACTGATAACATTTAGGAAGTAGTTCACAAAATGATATTAATTGTTAAATCAATAATTCGAATAATTGAACAAGAATATGATGAAATAGTTCACAACATATCATTATTTGTTAAATCAATATTAAAAGATAGATTTATGAGGAAATAGTTACTCAGAAATCAGAATTCAACACATAGGAGCATAGATAATTAATAACATGTGATTGAGACAAATTACTCATATCAACAAAAGTGCACAAATATGAATAAAATGACACATTCCTACCATTATAAAATGAAACTAGTATTTAAAGCAATAGTATTAAAAATACCAATTTATTAAATGTGTTTCTCTAGCTCTGGTCTCCAACAATCTTTTACAATGCTTGAACATTTGCTTTTAAAACTTGAGTTGTAATAGTAAAAACTCTGTCCATCAAAACATAATTCAGAGTACAAAAGAAAAATCCTTAATAATCCTTGAGATCTGAGTTTTCTCCTCTATCCTACAACTCTAAATCCTATATACAATAGTGCCTTCAAGAATTCGTGAATTGCAGAGAAGAGTAGAAATACCATGTAATAAGAAATCTGAAAAGATAAATTCATTATTTATTTATGAACAAAACAGAGGCACAAAGGTAGAAATACCAGATGCATGTTTCTCAGCTCATAAAAAATAGCAGCAATTTAGTCTTTCTCACCAAGATGATTCAGGAGTATAGTAGTGCAACTTCTCAAAATTCTTTATGAAAAGTCCTAAAACAATGTTCTAGTCCTTCTATTGACAAAAGTGTGAAAGTAAAATAGTGTGATCTTTCGTAAGCATTTCTTCATAAAATTCTAGGCCCTTATTTCATACAACAAGCTTAAATAGCAGAAAACAACTCAATTTATTGTGAAAAATGTTGAGGGTATTTAAATAGATCTTTTCAACAATGTTTAAAGGAAAATAGTTTTTGGTAGAAATTTTTGAAAGTGATTTTCCATCATCATCGACTTCTTTTGTTCTATCCAATTCTTTGGATGTTTGTCTGTCTTTTTGAACTAAGCTACCACTTATCATCATAGTTATCTTCTTATGTCATGAACGTGAACACGGAAAACAAGAATTGATAAGATAAAAATAATTGAGACTAGTAATATAATTTCATTTGAAACAAATCACTTTTGCAGGAAATTAAGAAAAATGTAGAGCATAATAAATCCCGACACAAATATTACGGAGATGAATGCAGAGTGAGGTCTGTGGTAAGAGAGGTGGAATTTACATCCTTATCGTATATCACTTTTAGACTGGGGGAGGAACTCAAAATAATCGCAATCAGCTGGAGACTAAGAGTACTTGAAATACTATCGCAATCACAATCACGGAGAGGTGGATGGCTAACAGTTTTTTCAGAGTGGTTCAAAGTGGTAAGTGGTTTGTAAAGACGGGGGTCCAAAAGGATAGAGGAGTGATGCATGGATATATGGCTTGGATGTAAAACCACCTTTGAGAAACTTAAAATTGAGCGCAGGGGGGTCTGAAATCTTCTATGTTATTGATCTAGACAGATTAGATCTGAGCCATTTATTTTTACAAGACATGTCGGGCTTTTCATATTATCATAATCAACAGTTGGAGTGGAGGCAAAGGAATATGGTTTAAGTCCTGAATATTTACAATTTGTGATCTGTGGGATGACGTGGTTGATAACATCACAGGTGACGTGGATCTGACGTCAGTACTGAGAGGGCAGATGACATGGAAGAATGGGGCTTATCGCAAATCGCAATCGCAATCAGCATGAGGCATCATATTGCAATTGGTGGTGCAGAAGGATTGAGACTGTAATTCCTACAACTACGTGGATGTGGGGCGATTTATGGACTGGAGTGAATAATCCTTGCATGTCTGGGTATATCGCATATTGCAGTTGGGAAAGGGAAGAGTGCTTGGCCTTTGGATTTTTGCGATAGCCTGCGGACGTGGGATTTTATGGATTAGCATGTATAATCCCGTCGGGTTTGGGCTTAATCGGAATCGTAAATCGGCGTAGGTAATGGGGTATGACCCTTTGGTAATTGAGACAACCATAGATGTGGGGAATTTTATGAATTGAAGTGAATAATCTTGTTGGTTCTAGCTATCGCAATCGGTGTTTGGAGTGGGGTATTGACTCAAGTTTTTTTTTAGATTTTGTGATAGCTATGGATGTGGGGAATTTATTTCTTATGATTAATTTTCTCGTTGGGTCCAGTTGACAAATATCACAATTGGTCAGTGTTAATGGGGAAGTCTTTGCCTTTGCATTTTTTTTAATTATGGGATGTGCAATGCGGGGTATGGCGGAGAGTTAGAGTTTAGAAAGAATTTAGCCTTTGGGAATTCAAAACTCCGACTATTTTGTTTTTTATTTAAATAACCCATATTTTAAATACTTGAGGTTTTTTTAAACCTAAGTATAGTCTTCGTCTCAAGGGTTATTTGAAATTTCATTTTTTGGATAATAAAGGTTTAATACTTGGGTTTCAATTAAAAATCCTAAGTATTAAACTTTGATTACAGGATTTTATTAACATTTTTTTATTTTTTATTTTTATTTTTAACGCTGATTTTCTGTTTTTAAATTTTTTGTTTTTTAAAGAGATACAAAATCAAAGCCTTTATAAAACTAAAGGGTCCCTATTTTAATATAATAAATTCATAGGAAGTTTATAATATATTAAAATGGGGTTTGTTGAATAGTACAATAGGTTCCCAATACTAGGAATCATCATTAAATGGCAGGGAATACATTTCTAGATTTGATCAATCATTGGAGCTCCACAGTATGTGGCATAATTCCATAATATCTTCTTGATTTATTATCTAATATTGATCCTCCTGTAGTAGGGGGCAAGTCCCTAAATGATCTCCTCCTCCAAATCTCATAATCTGCCCAATATTCTCACAATATTCTACAAAATTAAATAATATTAAGCACAAATATGCAATTATCCATAAACCTTCCTAATGAACATATTAAAGTTAAAATTACATTATCTAATGGAAAAAAATATGTTTAATGTGCTAAAGGATGGTTAGATGGGCCATAATTTATGTCTAATTTTGAGGCAGGGCCTTAATTTATGTCTAATTTAGAGCCTCATCATCAGTGCCACCTAAGATCAACTCTCCCATGCCTTCTCTCTCTGCAAGATCAGATAAGATAGCATTTATATTTCTGAATTTAGTAATTAAAATATTGGTTTTCTACAAATGTAAAATGAGATAGTTAGTGCATGTATGCATGAGCCCTAGAATGATAGAACAACTTTCCATTCCAAATAGTTACAATAGATAGAGGATAAATTGCAAGGTTGGAATAGTTCCTTTTCTGCAATAATTTGTGTCATTTACTAAATACATGATTTATGGCATTTCATAGCTTTTACCATTCAGTAACTCTAATTTCCTAAATAGGCAAGCATTTACTTTCCTACATTAGAACTAGCTTTATATTCACTGTTACTAGTCAAACTCCTTCTAGTCAATAGACGACTAGTCTGGAACCCTAGTGGTCTAGCACCCTAGTTGAAAAGTGACATGAGTAGAATGTTGTATCTATTGTGTATATAGTATTGTCACATCCAAGTTTGTACAAAACCCCGAGTTGATAAAGTATAGTTGGTAGACCTAGGAGTTGCAACATCCTTGCATTCAGTAGCTAGCTGCAATTTCTGCTCTTTTTGTTTTTGCAAGGGATTCTGAAAAAGACCTAAAAAAGGAAAAAATATTGCATGCCTCATAGGAGTAGAGACAATTTAGGGATTTCTTTTTCCGAATACCCCCACACCTTTAGATACTCAACCTTCCCTCTTCTTCGGTGGCTGTTAGCTTCCGTCTCTGATTGCACGGGAGTTAGAGGACTCATTAGGTGAGCAACCAGAGATCTTTGAAGAGCCTATTCTGGAAGAAGAAGAAGAAACCATTCCACCCACTTACACCATGGTTGAAAACACAAATAGGACTGAAAAAAGAAATGAAGGTTATTTTCCCATTAGAGAGACTGATGGAGATGTTAGGATGAAAAACATAAGCCCATTTTCCCTTCCTCACTTCCATGGCTTAACCTCAGAAGACCTTGATGCCTTTTTGTTTGAGTTTGTTGTCATTTGGAGAACTTATGATTATACCTTTGATGACCAGAAGTTGAATTTGTTGCCATCCACCCTTAAGGATGCAACCTTGCATTGGTTCATGGGTTTACCTAGGGACAACATCACTACTTGGGCTCCAATGTAGCAATCCTTTAATGACAAGTATAGGGACTATTGTAGGTCCAAGGACACCAAAGAGGGAATCTTTAGAATGACCTTGGGACATGATGAATCCTTGAAGTATTATGAGGAAAGGTTCCAACTCATCTACAAAAGGGCCAAATGCATCCTTGATCCTGAATCACTCAAGTTAGTCCTTCTTAGAGGGATCAGGGAAGATATCCTAGAAACCCTAAACATGTTGTCTGGAGGGAAATCTATCAACTATCTTATGATGATATCAAGACAATTTTGAAAAATCATTCTAGGGTTACCAGAAAGTAGGGGAGGGCTAATTAAGCTTTGGCAAGTTCCTCCAACACATCTATCAAGAGTGATATTGGAAA
The DNA here is from genome assembly GCA_000404065.3 of Pinus taeda. Lineage (NCBI taxonomy): Eukaryota > Viridiplantae > Streptophyta > Pinopsida > Pinales > Pinaceae > Pinus > Pinus taeda. The sequence goes on along the minus strand of APFE030890423.1, from coordinate 66,192 downwards.
CATGTTGGAAGACTTTGAAAGTGAAATGTTGCATATCCTTTCTATATAAGTGGACACGATGTAGATCAAGAGGAAATATGAGGAAGCAGAGAGAGCCTTAGCTATAGTATTCCCTAGATTCACTAGAAGGAACCCCAGAAATGAATGTCCATTGAATGTTATAGAGGTCTGCTCGGTCTGTGAGGAAAAAAACTCCATAGATAAGTTCTCTTCTCTGCCTAGATTGAAAGTTGTATATCAAGGAATTGAAGGTGGGGTCGAACAACTCTGTTATATCAAGCAAAGGAGGCCTCAAGGACCTCAACCATACCAGCAAGGCATGCAAGGGGCATCCTACTCCTACTACAATCCCAATCAAAATGGATCCCTTCCCCCTTAGTGTTCTCCTACTCATCCTTTATGTTCTACACCTTCTCCTTGGGCTTATGCACCTTAATACCCTTCCCAGCCTAGTAATCAGTCATTTCAGCTATATGCTCCCTCACATCCTCAATGCAATACCCCATTGGAAGGGTGGAGGTCCCCATTCAACCAATCTCCAGCCTTACTACCTCCACCTCTATCTCAACCACAACTCCTTCATCCTTCTCCACCTAAGCAACCTCATATGCATGCTCAACCAAATGTGAACCTGAACAACAAACATGCACATCAAGTCTATATTGGAGAGACATTCTACCCTACCTATGTTGTGGAAATTCAAGAAAACGACCTCGAGTCTGGAAGAGTGCTTCCAGATAACCAACCTACATCTCCACCTGAGGATCTTGAAGAGGAAAAGGAAGAGAGTGTTCCTAAATCCAACTGACCTCATTTTCCTGAAAGATTGATCCATCCTAGTCAGCACACCCTAGAAGAGGCTGAACTTCTGGGAGAATTAAAAAACGTGTGTTAAAATCCCACTCCTCCAAGTCATCAAAGATGTCCTCATATCCAACAATATAATATAGGATAATTGCTTCAAACATCTTGGGAGAAGAAAGAAAGACTCACCTACCATTAATTTCATTAGACAAGTTTCTAACTCAATGTTGGGAAGAGTGATTCACCCAAAGTATCTAGACCCTGTAAGTCATGTGGTAGATGTGCACATTGATGCCATCATTTTCCCCCACACCATGGTTGACCTTGGGGCTTCCATCAATGTGATGACTAAGGATACTATGATCAAATTGAATCTCCAAGGATCATTAAGAAAGACCACAATAGTATTGCAGCTTGCATACATATCCATAGTAGCTCCTGAGGGAGTTATTGAGGATATGATGGTATCTATTGATTCCTGGGAGTACCCTGTTGGCTTCTTAGTTCTCTAGCCCAAGATCAAATTCAATGGTTATCCTCTCATCCTTAGAAGGCCATGGCTAGCCACTCTTGATGCTTACATGAGTTGCAGGGTTGGGAACATGACCATTAAGAATGGGCATTTTTCCAAACAGTTGGTCTTGTACCCTCCTGCTCAACCATCCCTCGAGCATGACTTACCCTTGTGGTTGGAAGAGGAAGAGGAAGATGAAGTACACCATACCACATCCTACCCAATATATATCCTAGATACTATTATAGGAGGGGAGCAACCTGATGAATATGAACTAATTGATTGAATCCTCTAGAACCAGCCCCCCGGCACCATGCCTCTTGATGAGATGGTGAAGAAATCAAAAGATAAACGTTGGACTAATTTGTGTCTAGTTGACTCGAGTCCTGATCATATCAAAATGGTAGAATTTGTTCCATCTAAAAGATTGAAAATCAATCCCTCCCTCTCAACCCATCAGGAAGAGAAGTTGTGCAACATCTTGAGAGAGAACTTGGATGATTTTGTTTAGAGCTATAAGGAAATGAAGGGATTGCATCCTTCGGTGTGTACTCACCACATCTAGATTAAGGAAGGATGCAAACTAGTGCACCAACCTTAAAGGAGAATGAACCCAATGATAAAATTCATAGTCAAAGAAGAAACGTAGAAGTTGTTGGATGTAAGGTTCATTTACACCATCTTAGATAGTGAGTGCATGTCTCCTCTAGTTTTGGTCCCAAAGAATAATGTAAAATGAAGGATTTGTGTGGATTACAGATAGTTAAACAAAACCACTAAAAGATACCATTTCCCTCTACCTTTCATTGATCAAGTCTTGGATGGTCTTGTAGGAAATAAGTTGTTCTCTTTCCTTGATGGATTTAGTGGTTATAATCATATCCAAATCAACCCAGAGGACCAAGATAGAACCACACTCACTTGTCCTTGGGGTACATTTTCTTATAGGGTCCTTCCTTTTGGATTATGTATTTCCCTGCCACTTTTCAAAGGGCAGTTCTAAGCATCTTTGTTGAGCTAGTTCATGACTCCATAGAAATCTATATGGATGATTTCACTCCTTATGGGTGTGATTTCTTAGGGGCTCTCTCTAACTTGGGGAAAGCATTAAATAAATGCATTGGAATGAACCTATCACTTAGTCCTGAGCATTGTGAATTCTTGATGAATGCAGGGATTGCTTTGGGTCACTCAATATCCCAGGACTACAAGTGGACCCAAATAAAATTGTTATCATAAAAAGGGTCCCTACTCCTCAAAAGAAGAGGGATGTTGGGAGTTTCTTGGGCTTAGATGGATACTATAGGAGATTCATCAAACACTTCAAAAAAGTAGCCTCACCATTGTTTGGACTACTGGCCAAGGACTCTAAATTTTTTTGGTCAAAATTTTTCCAAGAGGCCCTAGAAATCTTGAGGACCAATTGACTACTACATCCATACTCAGAGGCCCAAATTGGGTTCTTCCTTTCCACATCCATGCTCATGCATCTGATAAAGCTATAGGAGCATCTCTAGGCCAGATAGATAACAAGTTTCCTGATGCCATTTACTTCATTAGGAAAAATGTGTCCATGGTTGAATTGAACTACACTGTGACTAAAAAGGAACTCCTAGCTATTGTCCAGTCCATAAACAAATTCAAACACTACATCATTGGTTATCAAACCTTTGTGCATACTGAACATGCTACCATCAATTACTTAATGAACAAAATTGATGTGAATGCTAGAATTATTATATGGTTTCTTTTATTACAACAGTTTGATTTAACTATCATTGATAAGCCAGGTAGAGAAAATGTAGCTGTAGATTTTTTTTTCTAGACTTCCTTTGCCTGTAGGTGATGAAGGAATGCTTCTAGATGAGCATATATTTTCCATTTTAGTTCTTTCCCCATGGTTTTCTGACATAGACAACTACTAGTTGTTACACAGTTTCCTCCAAATCTATCATCCAAGGAAAAGAGAAAATTTCTAAGGAAGAGCACCCCATTCACTTGGATTGGGGGAAATATCTTCAAGCTAGGCCGAGATCAAATTTTGAGTAGGTGTCATATGGAGGAGGAAGTCTTTGACATTCTTCTAGCATGTCAGGATGGGCCTTTTGGAGGTCACTTTGCAACTAAAAGGACAAATTTCAAGGTACTGCAGGTTGGCTATTACTGGCCCACTCTCCACCAAGATGAAAGAAGATGCACCAGTTGATGTGATCAGTGCCAGAGAATGGGGAACTTACTCCCAAGGATGAAATTCCCTTGTAGCCTTAGGTGGATCTAGAGCCATTTGACAAGTGGGGCATGGATTGCATTGGGCCCATTGATCCACCATCATGGCAGAAAAAGTACATAATTTTATGCATTGATTACTTGACAAAGTGGGTTGAGACCAAGGCTATCAAGGTAGAAACAAAGGAGAAAGTGGTTGATTTCTTAAGGGATAATTTATTCTACAAGTTTGGGTACCATAGAGAAATAGTCACCAATCAGGGAGCTCAATTCATGTCACATCCAATTGAGAATTTGTCAAGGCAACATAAGTTAAAACACATGAAGTCAACTTGTTATCATCCTCAAGCCAATGGACAAGTAGAGGTCACTAATAGGGCATTGGAAGGCATCCTCACTAATGTTGTGACCATCAACAGAAAACATTGGGTTGGAAGACTATTGGAGACCACTTGGGGCTATAATACATCTTGGAAGACAACCACTGGCTTCACCCCTTATGAAATGGTCTATGGAAAGAAGGCTCTACTATCCATTGAGTTTGAGTGCAACACTTTTGGAATGGAAGCACAATTGGATTTGGATGTTACAAAGGCACAATAGGAGAGTTTGCTCCAACTTAATGGTTTGGATGAATTCATGATGCAGGCCCTCCTACACAATGAATTTATTCAAGTACAAAGGAAGGTTTGGCATGACAAGAACATCAAGGACAAGGTTTTTCAAGAAGGGGATTGGGCTCTGCTATATGACTCCAGGTTCAAGGACTTCAAAGTAAAATTGATGACCAGGTGGTTGGGCCGATATTTGATAGAGAAGTGCCATGACAATGGGGTTGTGCAAATAAGGACCATTGATGAGGAAGGTATTCCCTTTGTTGTCAATGGATACCGATTGAAAGCCTATAAAAGACTTATGTCCAAGGAAGAGTTCATCAGTACCATTATTAAGGAGGTAAATGTGATTGGAAGTGTCTTATCTTCTAGGTCACACAATTCTTGAAGACTGTTTTTATTTTTATGAAAATAAAAAAATAATACAGGGCATAGACGAAAACCTCTATGAGGCATTTGAGGCCAACTCCTCGGTTGAAAACCTCCTTGAGGCAGCCTAGGAGTGAAAAAATAAAAATAAAAATATCCCTGGGTGAAAACCTTCTTTGAGGCACCTAGGGAAGCAGGCATGTTGAAAACCTCTTCTGGGGTAGTCTGTGTGTCTTTCAAAAAAAAAGAGAAGGAAAAAACCAAAAATGTCACGTAGGGACCTCAAACCTGCCCACTAATAAATTATGTGATTTTTCAGGTTTTTGAAGGAAATAGAGATTCATATCTACAGGGATAGCATGCCAAGAATAATCTCATTTATTCCTCCATCCACTTCATCTCATTCATGCCTACCATGTCCCCGTCACTCATCTCCATTTTCAGGCATAAAAAATAATTTTTTTGGCACTTTCTAGCTTGCTATAGGAAGAGTCTGTAGCACTACAGGATGTCTTGAAATGCTATAGAAAAGGGGTCCGATAGAAAAATCATGATGAAGGCCTATTCTAGGTTGAGTTCGGACCCTACACCTCATCATACCTCATCCATCATCAATGTTCCAAGCCATCATATCCATACCTAGATATGTGTCATTCAAAAGCACAAGAAAATGAAAAAAAAAAGAGGCCCAGATGATATGTCCTCCATTGCCTTATCCATTCACCACTCCATTTGATCCTTCATCATCATTCTATAATCCCTACACCACTACCCAACCTCACTCTAAGAAATAACACTTAAATTAGGAAGAAAAGGGAAGCTACAGGGTTTCTTGTAGCAACCTGTGCCATCACTGCAACCAACTTGAACATGTATTCTCCTTCAAAACCAAAGAAAAAGGGAGCACCAACATCTCTGAAGACCTTATTTCTCCTAGCCAGAGCTCCACAACAACAACATTAGCAAGGATGTACAAAGAACCTACACACATGGGACAATAGACAGTCAGCTACATAAGCAGGAGGAAATAAACAAGAATGACACAAAGGAACACTTACTTGAGCAATAGCATAGTAAGCCAATCCTCTAGCATGCATTGATCACCAAAGGTAGGCACAGGTATGGCCACTCATCCAACTCTTCCCTGAGCACAATATGATGAAAATGTATAAATGTTGAGAAAAAATCTTTTTTATAAGCTAGAGGTGGGCAGTTAACTTGGCCACCCTTAGGTCGTGATCAAAAAGTGAACTCCTAGTTAGCATACCATGTTGGAGTGTCAAATCAATGGGCATTAGTAACAAATGTGGTTGATTCAGTTATGTGAGAGTGGGCGATGATTATGAGGGGAATGTGCATGATCACCAGCGGTGGGCCAACGGTCCAATCAGGAAATCTCATACCACTTCCAACTAGCACAACACTCCAAGCCTCAACCATCAATAGCATAAAATTCCAAAATTTCATGCACTTGTTTCTCATTTTCAAATCGGAGAGATTGGGACCAACTAGGAATCCATCAGAGAGTCAAACCTTGTTTTGGCCACCCTACAGGAAACAGAGCTATAGGAAACTTAGAAAGCTACATGAAGCACTGGAATTCCACAAGAAGTATACAAGGGGGTGCCTAGGGTCAAATTGGTCAGTAATTCTCATAATCCAAAGCATCACAATGAAAATTGAGTGGCCCATCTCTCATGTGTTCATGATTTGATAACTAGAAAGAAAAAAGGAAAAGACTATGCAATCTTCTAGTAATTACAGCGGGCTAGAGAATTAGATAGAATTTTGGGAAATTTAAGGGAATTGTGTAGATATAGAGAAGGGTATAAATTGTAGTCATCTACCAAAAACATTTTAATCTTTCAACCACCCTGAAACTCATATTGAAGCTAGCCTACAAAACCTCCTGCATTTAGCTATAACTAGAAAATAGAAATGGGAGAGGGATTCAATAGATGAGAACCCATTGATATATCAAGGATTCACCTTCATCCCCCTATGGTAGATATATTTAGGAGGCATCACTGGTTGGGCTTCTTTGAGTTTCTTAGGGGTACAATGATGATACAACCCATGAATATATCATGGCACTCAACCCTCAGGCAAAAACAAGTGATACCACTATGGTGAGAGGGTTATCCATTACAATAATCCTTGAAATGATCAACAGAGTGACCACACTTCCTCAAGGGGTAGAATGGAGGAGGGAGGACAAGGCTAGAAACACCTTTGTTGCCTACTGACCGGCGTGATTCCTGCAAAAAAAAGGTGCAATTTTTTGCCTATTTAATTTCTCCAATAACCTCTATGTGAAAAATTAGGGTCTCGTGGAGCGGATAAGGTTAGGGGTTGGGGTCAAATGCCCACCCCTGCTAGCTAAGCCCTCTGCTTGTTCAAGATAGTGTCACGTGGTTAGTGATGTGGTTGGGGGTCAAGGCTAAATTCCCACACCCACCGCTAGAGCCCTAGGTAATGGTCACATCAGCCACTGAGAACCAAGATTCAGAGCTTACTTGCCCTAGTCCGTTGGCATAACATCCTCTATTCAGTCGCATGGGTGTCAAGGAACTTAGGGCTAGGGCCAAGTTCCATGCTCCTCTCTACTTAGCTCTTGTTAGTGATCGTGTGGGTGTAATGAGACCTAGGGCCAAGGTTATGGCCCCATCCTCTCTGTCAAGCATTATGGTCATGTGGTGATGGCATGACCAGGGGCTAGGGCACATCATCTAGCCCCTCCTCCCAATGCACAAATTATATGAATTTAAATATAACCATTGATCATAGATAGTTAAGAACCAAAGTTGTGGCGTAATGGTTGGGCGCAGAGTTTTTATGTTGAAGGTCTAGGGGACAAACCTTGTCAATGCCTTTGGGCCTATTACAAAAATTTTGACCAATCTTAGAGGGCCACATGGTGCCCCAATAGGACCACATGGTAGCCTCTGATTAGGCGACCTCACTACTGCACGAGCCAATCAAACTATGCCAAATGTGCTCGTATGAACATGCCACATGTCAATATTTTATGATGATGTCAATTGTACAAACTACCTAGTGAACAACCTAGTCAGCCTTGTTGTTGACTTTTTAGTTGTTGGTTAAAAACTTAAAAACATCATAACTTCTTCATATGATGTCAGAATGAGGTGATTCAAGCTCAGAATCACAAAGATGAACACTACGAATTGAAGCTAGTTTTGGGAAATTCTAAGTACTTTCATTTTTTAGCCTTTTTTTTTTAATCTCTGGATCAATATTACAATCTAGTATGAAAGTAATGTGTAAATATCTCATGATTAAAATAGAGTTGACATGTGGTATTTGAGAAAATATTAATAGTAAAAATAAAATATTTCGATGTCTATATTAACTAGTTCATAATTTTATAGCAGTTGTATATATAGCTATATAAAACAATTAAAATTAGAACACTATGATGGTCTTGTTGACTAAAATATTTCAATGTCAACTATGTATATATTATATAAATCAATTGAAATTAAATAATTCTTATGGTCAATTGTTTTTTGGAGTTAGTCAATTCTGTCTTAGATCTAGTAAATATTTGTTGAAATTGAAGGTTTACAATGTGTAATCTACACAATTAGAGTTCCTAAGGGGGTTCTCAAGGCATTGAATCCATTCATGTGTTGAAAAAACAAAAAAATTAGTGAAAAATTATAATCTAAATAAGAAGTATATCATCCAATCATTTTATTGTCGTGTTTCTCAAAATGAAGGTGATGTGTAATTCCTACACACACGCGCACACGCATAAATGTATAATATACCTCCAAGCTTTGATGGTGAATCAACGGAAGAAACATAGGCATGGCTATTGAATACGAATAAATAATTTAAGGTGTATGAGTATCCTAGCAATCTAAAAGATATACTAGCCATGTATCAACTGTAAGCTGGAAAGGTATCATTGTGGTGGGAAGAGATAAGGGTAGTGCATAAGATAGAGGAGAAGTCTGTAAGTTGGCAAATTTTTCAAAAATATTTCAAGGAAAATATCTAACAGAGAGAAACTATGATGATATAGCGAAGGAGTTTCATGAGCTAAAGCTTGGTCATATGACCATGGATGAAATTGTTTCTAAGTTCACCCATCTCTTGTAATATGTTCCCTATATTCATAAGGAGAAAGCTAAAGTTCAATGTTTTATCAGTTGTCTTCCCCTTTGATTTAATGAAAGAATTGAGTATGATAATCCCAAAACTATGGATAATGTTGCCAAGGAAGCAAATTTTTTTTTATCATCAATCTAAGCAAAGGAGTGAAAGTTAAAAATATTTTCCAAATAAGAAAAAAGACATATATGTTCTAGGAAGCAAAGGATCAAAATTTTCTTCCTTTAAAAATTCTGGTGAAAATTACCAAAACATGAATTTTAACAAAAATAATAATCAACAATAGAAGACCCAATCTTAGGAAGGGACCAAAACAATTAGTTTGAATACTAAGGGAATTAATGGGAAAAAATGGGAACCATTGAAGTGTCAGGGTTCTAGAGAGCCTCATCTACTCCAAAATTTCTCATACAATATAAAATCAATTCAAGCCATGTAGATTGCATAAGAAGCCTCCAACATGAATGAAGAGGCCAAAAACATTCCTAGAATCAATGCATCTATAGAAGATTGTTAGGAATAATATCAATCTATGATGATTGAAATAAAAGGTAATCTCGTAAGCCAACTTGTGCCCATTTTAACATATCGAGGGGCCAACTTACTATGTCAATCCACAAATAGTGGAAAAATGTTAACTAAACATAGAATAATATAAAATTATTGGTTGGTCTAATTGGCCATTGGTACCAAAAGGAAAGTTTCCAACTCAGTTAAATATTGTTCTATTAACTTGAATGGATGTAAAACAACAATGAACCTAGATATTTTTCTCCAAGTATATTTTGATGTACTTGTAGGAATGGTCTAATTAGAGAAGCATAGATTGATTATTAATTATTTAGATAAGACTATTAATTGTACCAATGATGAGGGAGAGGTACGGATTATTAGAGGTATACCAAGACCAATTTCTACTAGGAAAATATCAACCTTACAACTAAAGAGATTTGTTAGAAAAGGATGTAAATTATTTGTTATATAGGTAAAATATTTCTCACAAGAAACTTATGTAAGAACATTAGAGGATTTGGAGGTGGTACGAGAGTTCAAGGATGTGTTTCTAGACAAAATTGCTAAGTTACCAAAGAAAAGAGATATTGATTTCACTATTGAGTTGGTACCTAGGGCCACACTAATGTCCAAAGTAACCTATAAAATGAGCATACCAAAGTTGATTGAACTGAAAGCAAAACTTCAAGAACTATTAGAAAAAGGATATGTTAGGCCAAGTGTCTCCCCTTGGGGAGTACCCATACTGTTTTTGAAGAATAAACATGGTAATTTCAGAGTGTGCATTGATTATAGGTAGTTAAATAAGCTTAAAATTAAAACAAATATCCCTAGCTAGAATAAATGACTAATTTGATTAGGTAATTTAAGCCACTATCTTTTCAAAGATAGATCTAAGATCAAGTTATCATTAATTGAAAATTAAGGATGAAGACGTACATAAAATTGCTTTTAGAACCAGATATGACCATTATGAGTTTGTTGTGACTCTATTGGGACTCACAAATGCTCTGGCCACATTCATGTGCTTAATGAACAATCTTTCCATCCAACATTTGGATAAATTTGTGTTGATTTCCATTGATGACATCTTGATTTATTTCAAGTCACCTGAAGAACATGAATAACACTTAAGGATAATGTTGCAAACACTTAGTGAACATTAGATTTATTCCAAATGAAGCAGGTGTGAGTTCTATCAAGACCATATCCAATATTTAGGACATATAATTTCCAAAGAAGGAAATGCAGAAAACCCTGAAAAAGTCAAAGTAATATAATTGGTATGTCCCTAAGGATGTGGAAAATATTAGATCTTTTATGGAGTTTACAGGATATTACCACATATTTATTGAAGGGTTTTCTAAGTTGGTCTATCCTATCACATCGCTACAAAAAATATGAATTAAGTTTCTTTGAAATCAACAATGTCAAGAAAGTTTTGACCAACTAAAATATCTATTAATTGCATCCCCTATAGTTAAAATTGTTGATCCTAGTGAAGAATACATGGTTTGTACATATGCTTTCCTTAAAGGGATAGGTGCGCTATTGATGCAAGACAATCATGTAATAGCCTATGAGTCTAAGAAATTGAAATATCATGAAAACAATTATGTTGTGTATAATCTAGAGCTAGCTACAGTAACACATGCATTAAAAATGTGGCATCATTATTTGTTAGGAAAGAAATCTACATTAATTATTGGTCATCTAATCTTGAAGTATTTTCTTAGCTAGCCAAATATAAATTCCAAATAAGTGAGACGGATGGATTTTCTAAGTTAGTTTGACTTTGATATCAAGCATATCAAAGGAAAATAAAATAAAGTGGAAGATGCATCAAGTAGAAGTGTAAATTAGGTTTCTAAAATTTTGGTAAGAAATGTCGAAACATATTTTATTGAATAGATTAAAACAACCACCATAGAGGATCATGTATATAGAAAAATATAGGAAAAACTGAGAAATGAAGCTGGGAAAACAAAAAATAAGAATGTGCATTTAATAAAGATGGTCTGTTAACATTCAGAAATAGAATTCACATTACTAATGTGCTTAAAATCAAGTAGTTGGTTTTAGACAAGACCCACAAAAATCCTTTTTCAACTCATCCAAGATACTAGAAAGTTATTACAACACTTAGGAAGGGATTCCACCGGCCAAAAATGAAATGAGATGTAGATGAATATTTGAGAAAGTATCTAGAATGCCAACAAGTTAAAGTGGAAGACTAACATCCTGCTAGATTGTTAAACCCTTTTCCCATTCCCAAATGGAAATGGGAAATCATTTCCTTGGAAGTTATTACCAGATTGCCTAGAACTAGAAGGCAACATGATTTAGTCATGCTTTTGGTTGATAAATTGAGAAAATAAATCCACTTTATACTAGTTCAATGCACATATAAAGTTGTGCATATAGTTGAATTTTTTATGAAATAGATCTTTAGACTGCACGAAATACCCAAAATGGTCATATCTAACTAAAATGAAAACTTTACTTCCAATTTTTGGAAAGCACTTTTTTTAGGGATGGATACACAATTGAATTTCCAAACTACATACCATCCTCAAACAGATGGGTAGACTACAAGGAATAACTAGATTCTCAAAGATATGCTTCAAATTATGTGATGGACCACCCCACTAAGTGGAAATACTACTTACATCTAGTTGAATTTTCCTATGACAATAGCTATCAAGCATATATTAAAATGAGCACCATTGAAGTCATGTATGAATGAAAATTTCACACTCCACTGAGTTGGAGTCAACCAGAGGACAAACTTGTTTTGGGACATGATCTCTCAAAAAAGATGGAATAGATGGTAAAAAAGGTGAGGTAGAATTTAAAGAGAACTCAAGATAGATGAAAACATTATGCTGGTCATAAAAGACTTCATAATACATCTTGGGGTAACATGTCTTCATTAAAGTTAGACTAAGAAGAATTACATCATTATTAGGAACCTGTGCTAGGTTAACACCCAATTTTTGTGGACCATTTGAGATACTAGCTAGAATAAGACTAGTGGCCTACCAATTATCATTATCATGGCACATAAAAGTACACAATGTATTTCATTTATCACTTCAGAAGAAATATCTTAACAACCCTACTCATGTTATTGATGGGAATGTGGTGTAGGTTGAACCTCTGAAAATTTTAGACAGGAGGGAAAATTTACTCCGAAATTGAGTCATCACCCAAGTTAAGGTGCAAAGGAGGGACTTCATCCCTAAGGATCCTACCTAAGAAATGGAAGATGAAATGCGAGAAACCTTCTCTTCACTTTTCTAGAAGTGATGAAAGAAGAGGAAACAATGAGGATGATGTTTAATTCAAGGGGGGATATAGGTAGTACGTGCACAGGAACCTTATACCATTCTTCAACAATAACATCTTACACGGGCACCTTATACACTTCTTCAACAATAACATTTTACATAGGCACCTTATCAGGAATTGGGATGATGTTTACCAATGAGTGGCATCCTGTCTCCAATCCACCTAGATTCAAGTGATTGTGGACAAATACAATGCCTTTAGAAGTTTCAGGCATTCACTAAATACTTAGTCACATTCACTTGATTTCTACATGGCACGATGGGGCCAAATCTTCCACTGTTACCACATTCTAATTTGATATTCAAAGAGTCAAACTAATTTACACACAAATCCAAAAGAATCTAACCCCATCTTGCAGTCATATTTGATATTCAAAGAATCAAACTAATTTACACACAAATCCAAAAGAATATAAAATTAGTGAATGTCCATCGGTCACAACCATAACTGTCTCATCTTTCAGTGTAAAATGACAAAATTGAATTGAGTGACATGCGAGATTCTGAATATACACATACCAAGAAATTTGACACTGCAATCTACGAAAAGAAGAAACAAAGATATTCAGAATCTATGAATGAAAAAGAAGAAATAGATGTTCAAATAAATTTAGTTTCAATAGACTTCCCTAGGCATCAATAACGTGAGTTACAAAATGAATTTAACTATAAATATATCAAGAATGCCACCCACAATTAGCAATAATGTGAAATTTGACTTAATTTAAATATAATTTTGAATTTAAAAAACTTAACCATCAACCATCAACCTTTTACAATGGGAAAAAAAAAAACTAATAATCATATTATAATTAATAAAAATAAAAACATACATCCAAAACCAGCAGATTCAACCTTCCATTAAATGAAATCTTCCATTAAATGAAATATTATACTCGAAAAGAAGAAGAAATCTATTAATCCTCTTCTTGGGTGAAATGATATAAGAAAAAAAAAAGAAAATGATATATATGTCATGAAAAAAATCAAGACAATTAATTTAATTCATAATAATAAAAATTAAAAATAAAAATTATAAACCTATTAATGAAAACGAAAACATATATCCTATAAACCATAATACGAAGTAACACTTTTAACCTATTAACCTATTAATGAAGATGAAAACATATATCCTATAAACCATAAAATGAAGTAACATTTTTAAATCCAGCACGTTGAACCTTTCCGTTGATGAAACTTTGCAAAGGAAAGGAATGAAGATTTTATTTACATAAATATTAGTATTTTAAATATGTGATATTTTTTTAATGAGTGAAAGATAATAAATTAAAAAATGTTTTATATTTTATATTTTTCATTGGTTTACAACAAACTAGTATTGATTAAATATTTTTATTAAATTTTAATATTAATTTATAAAATTATTATCAATTAAAAATATAAATATTTTTAACTATTTTAAATAAAAGTTTAATTTTTTATATGTTTTTCATCGTCACATTACTTAAAAAAAAATCATTATTCAAACCTTAGGACAGCTGTGGGATGAGTGAACTTTGAGAAAATCCGTGTAGCCATCAGGACAGCTGTGGGATGAGTGAACTTAGAGAAAATTCGTGGAGCCATTTGACTTCAGAGTAGCTTGTGTCCAACAGATGCACCATTAGACACAGGGTAATTATACATTCCTTATCACAATTCCCGCAAATAAAAACATACCCCTTGCAGTAAAGAATTTATATGACACCAAACTTATGTATATAATAACCATGTCAAATTAAAATATATACAATATCAAAGCAGTATTGGCTATGTTATTTTTCATATTTACGTGCAATAAATTGATACAGATTATGTACAAATTAATGTTTTGCAGAAGAATTTGTTAGAGAGTCGCTACCAAAATTTTACTCCGGGTAATTTTTCCCTACATTATTTGTTTAAAATATAGACAACAAATTAAATTCAATAAAAGTCACCACCAATTCAACAAAAGTGGCCACCAAAAGAAAGTTAATTTGAACTCTTTTGTGAGCAACCAAGCCATCACAACTATTACAACCACTATCGTAGGAGAAACAAGCCACAGTATGCTTCCGCATTCTGGAAGCACAATTTGTGCAAACTGAATTATTGATTTTATCATTCAACAATATCAGATATAAATAATGACCAAATAGTTGAAGGAAAATAAAGTCAAGTTAATAACAGTCAATTTTCTAAGTGCTTGCTCACCACCAAATCTTTAAAATTAGTCAAGAGTTGGATTACCCAAACCTCGATTCCAGAAATTGGATCTCCTTAAGCACGCACCCCACTACTCACTCACCCCCCTACCATACCTAGTAGGCCACAGGTTCTCGATATGGAAATAATAAGCCAACTCATAGAGAGATAACTCATTCCATTGAAAACCATCCCAAAGGCTTGGCTCCCATCCCACCTCCTTCTTGCAGTTCATGAGTCAAAATTCCCTTTTCGCCTTCTATAAAACCATCGCAGTTATGCATGGTGTAAGTTCATATTTTTTTGCAGTTAAGGGAAATGGCAAAGGAAGACTCGTTTGTGAATGAAAGAAAGCTTAGAAAGGTTATATAATATATAATAATAACACACATTAAAGTTCTTCTGGGTAAGTAGATACTAGAGCACGTAGATACCAGAGCTCATCCAAAGGGTGGAATTGAATTCTTACAGACTCTAGAGGAATGCAGATTCCATGTTCCTTTGGGCAAGCAATGACGAAATGGAAGGAAGCAGTGGCCTTAGTTTCTGCTTGAGCCTTCTACACTGATTATCTTTTACCATACCATAGTTACATGCTAACATCCATGTGGAAAGGGCCTTGATAGACATGTGTAAAGGGCCTCAAAGTACATTGGTTGCAAAAAATTTGGATATAAATAGATTGACAACCATATGTTAAACCACAGTACTTTGGATAAAATGATATTGTCTCAATATTCCTACATAAGGCCACGTGAATCCTGTAATAAGAGGTAGGATTCCTTATGACCCAAAAGTTTGGGTAAATTTTGGTGAATAAAATTGTGAGCATTAAATTTTGGTAAAAATGCGAGAAAGAAAAAAAAAATGGGTCAACGGATAAATTAATAGGTGGTCAAAAGATTGAGCAGTCACTATAGTCCTGCTGAAGGTAGGGGCTAATAAGTAACATCTCTACTCGTGGGGATCTAGGCTTTTAGCCTATTTTTTATGTTTGAAAGGGTGTCTTGTGAAGGAGTTTGGCTCTATAGGGTGGTTGCTCACAAAGAGGAGCTTGTGTGTAGGGATTACATGAGCCCTTTTTGAGAAAAACATTGGGTCTCTGGGTGAGGGAAGATGATTGATTAACGATGCGTTTTATTCCTATTTTGTTTCATTGCCTTGCCCTGAGGAGATTAGGGATTATAGTGTTGAGGTGTTTTGGGGATCTCAGTGGAAGTGTTTCTTTCTAAGCAGTTGGTGCAACCCTATTTTCTCCAGTCCCGTGCTTTGACAACATGGGCACACCCATTGAGTATTCACAACAAGTTAATTCTCTATGCAGAATTGAATCTCCTCCCCCTTTTGACTCATTGGATGAATGTCTTTAGAAGATTACACTGGTCCTATAACAACTTGCTCAGGATAGGCATGATGACTAGAATGAGGTGATTAGATTCATGAACAACCTTCAACAAAATCAATTGTAGATGATGGACAAACTAGCCTCTATTTTTTGTTGCCAAAAGCAGATTCTTAAGAGAATAGGGCAACTGGAAGGTAGACTAGAGGGTATGGACAACCATATTCATTGCGCATTTAGTCCTCCTCCATTGCTAAATCATCAATAGGATAACTTGACTTCTACTTACCCTCCATATCAATGATGAAAGTTGGCTTCTTCTAGGCTCTTGCAATTTTTTATTATTTTTGGGCTATCTGCACGTGGTTCTATAGTTCTTTGTTTTTGTTTATTATGTGGTTTTGTTATCATATTCTGATCAACAAGTTTGGTAGGAATGAGGATAGGATTTTTTTGGCATGGATCCCCTCACAATGTATCTGATCCTGGTGGATATTGGTGGCCACCCACCTATCCCACCTAGACCTCCAGTCAGTTTCATTTGTTTCCTTGTTATTTCAACATTTACTATTTTTAGCAATTTTTCGGGTCTTGAACTTCTGGAGCATTTTCGACCCCCTAAACGACATTTTTTTGAGTTCCTTGCGAAACTCTTGTAATACTCAAAGAGACATTTCCAACAAGGTAGTGTACACAACAAATGGAGATAATATGATCGAGTTATGACCCCAGGAAGTTGGTTGCCCAACTAACCCCAACAGGGCCCACAAACTCTTGGTGTTACATCTCCTTGGGTTAGGGTTTTGGTTGTTTGGGTTTTCTCACGTTTTTCAATAATAAATAGCCCCTTGAGACTCATTGTACCATAGTTTAGAGGCATGTAGCCACATAACTTCTTAGAGATAAGCTACCATCGCTTGAGCTAGTCTTATTTCCATTATGTTTGTTAGTATATTTCAGTATTTGATATTAATGAAATGAAGTGTTATTTTTACTGCATCTTTGTATTTATGGTTATATCTGTAATTTATTGTGTTCCTATTTAAATACGATCAGTAGTATCAGAGTGGGGTGCTCCTTCTCTATTTTTCTTTGCATGTCCCTAACGAGGTCGAAATATAAGGAGTTAGGTCTAAACTGGTCAAACCTTTGCAAGACCGGCCTCGCAAATCCCAATGGCATCCCATGGCGGATTAAAAGAAAGATGACGGGTAGGAGATCCTCTCAAACTCTTGCTCGAAGAAGCGCTTGAGTGACAAATGAATGCTATGATGGAAAATTTTGCCAAAATCCTTTAGCGGCCATCCAAGGGCGGTGCATCTACTTCCAGCAGCTACTTTAGAAGTGCCACACCCTTTAAGGTACAAGTTAACTTTGACATTCCCATATTTGAGGGTTAGATAGATGTGGATGTGTAGATAAATGGTTAAATATTCTAGAAGTATATTTCTCTGTTTATCATTTTTCCATCTAGAAAAAGATTAATTTTTCTCTTCTCAAATCTACCCCCCATGTCAAGGACTAGTAGGAAACCTATTGTGAGAATAAGGATGAGGGCATGCCTTCACTATTTTTTGTCGCACCCACTTGGGATTCGTTTTGGGATGCCATCAAGGAGTACTACCACCCTACTGGGAGCTATCAGGATAAATACATAAACTAGACCACATTGTGACAAGGAAGGGACCAAGGCATGTTATAGTATACCAATGTTTTTCATACCCTTCGTACGAAGTTGGGTATCAAGGATTCTGAGATATATTTGGTACTCAAGTATCGTGGTTTTCTACATAGATACATACAGGATGAGATGGAGTTCCTGGAAATGTCCTCGCTTGGCACGACGTATCGATTTGCTGTCAAGATTGAGTAGAAGCTTAAACCGAAAAAGTGATACTTTGGATCTACTAATCCAATGCAAGGAAAGGCACCCCCAAACCGCAGATCAAAGGGCAAAGCCAAGGCAGGGCAACCCAAGATAACTTTTTGAAGTCGCAAGTAAAGAAAAACACCACGAAGACCAATAAGGGCATGAGAAAGTGGTGTGATTTCCATAATAGCTCCACCCACAACACAAGTGAGTGTTAGCCCAAGCAATCACTAGTAGCTGAGTTGAAGTCCTCTGAGTCTGACGCATGTTCCAACTGTAAGTGAGAACCCGACAAGGGGAATGATAAAGGGAAGTAGATCATTAACATAGAGCCCATTTCCACTGTAGCCATCACCAAGGTCCTGAAGATTGAGCCTGAAGATCCAAAAGAGGGGGAGCACCTATTTCACTGACAAATGTGGGTGAAAGGTTCTCTGCTACAGTTCATTGTCGACAACAGGAGCCAAAAGAACCTCATTTCAGTAGACTTCATGAAGCGTCTAGGCCTATCGACTACAGTATATCCACAGTCATACACCATAGGGTGGCTTCACTAAGGATGAGATATCTGTGTTAGCCAGTAGTGCCACCTTCTCCTACAGTATCAAGCCCTTCATAGATGAGGTACTCTATGATGTTTCTCCTCTTGAAGTTTGTGACATATTATTAGGACAACCATAATTATGGAAGAGACATGTTGTATATGAGTCTATGCCTCGCTCTATTATTATTTCTTTGGGTACTAAGTTATACAGGATACGGGAGGTAGCCCCACCTACCGCCATCTCTTTGATCTCTGATATGCAACGCAGTAAGGTCATCTCCCAGACTGGGAAATTTCCTTTCTTTCTGACTCACCCTCAAAGTAAAGGGAAGGTTGTATTCACATCCATGGCCCCTGGGAAGGGTTACTCCAAGCAGCAGAATAAGGTGGATACGGTCATGGAAGAACACAGGGACATCTTCTCCTCACCCATAGGGGTACCCTTGCATTGTAAGGTTAAGCATTAAATCGATATGACTCTCAAAGCACCTATATCCAACGGGCTGATATATCATCGCTCCATTCTAGAAAATGAAGAGATCAAGCGGCAAATCCATGAGTTTCTACAAAAAGGGCATGACCAACCATGCTCCTCACATTGTGGGAGCTCCTGTACAGAAGAAGGATGGGACCTAGAGGCTTTGCATTAATTATCAAGTACTAAAGAAAACCACTATCATGAACAGTTTTCCAATTCCATGGATTTATTACCTATTGGAACAAATCAAGGGGCCAAGTATTTCAACAAGATCGATCTGAACTCTGGTTACCACAAGGTTCTAATAGAGCCCATAGATGTATGGAAGACTGCTTGTATATACAAGGAATGCCTTTTTGAATGGTTGGTTGTGCCCTTCGGGTTAAAAAATGCCCCTACTACTTTTATAAGGATAATGGATGACATTTTTCGTCCCTTCACCAACTCGTTCGTGGTGGTTTATCTAGACGACATCCTCATCTTCAGTAAGAGTTGGGAAGAACAATTATAACACATTCGGTAGGTATTTCAAACCCTTTGATAGCACAAAATGTGTTCCAAATTGGAGAAATGCACCTTTTCCATGAGCCAAGTCCAATACTAGGGTTACATCATAGCTAAGCGTGGCGTGCATATGGACCCGACCAAGATTCAAGTCATTTTGGGATTGGCCAGCGCCGACCACTCTAACGAAGCTTCACAGCTTTTTGGGCCTTGCAATTTTTTATCATAGGTTCCTGTTGGGATTCTCACATATCACTTGGCCTTTGAGTTAGATTACTAAGGGCAGGGTGAAAGAAAAGTTTTCTTTGTCCAAATCCCAAGATAAGGTGTTCATTGAGTTGAAGCACCACCTTTGCTCTACACCAATACTCACACTACTATACCTGTATCAACCATTTAAAATCGATACATGCGCCTCAGAATATGATATCATTAGGGGAATTTCAAAGTCTAAAATGGGCCTCCTAAGAAAAATGTACAACCAAAATAAAATTTATAATAACCAATAGGATTCAAGATGATGATGTCAACCATGGGGGATGATTCACCATTTTTGGAGTAAAAAAGTAAAATAATAAAATAATAAAACTACTTTTTCAACTTGTATTTTACACTTATATCCCTTAAGGAGTACCTGTGTTGTATACTTTCGATTGACCCTGCTACATGAAAAATGAGAAATACATGAAAAACGTGATTGCAATCACATTTTTTCATGTATTTTTCATTTTTTATGTAGCAGGTTCCATCGAAAGTGTGCAACATGGGTACTCCTCGGATAATCAAAATATGCATCTATCGAGTGTTTCTGTTTGAAATTTGAGTAAACCTATAAGGAGATAAGTTGAAAATATAAGTTGAAAAAATAGTTTTTCTTTTTTCCCTCTAAAAATTAATGATGTAACCTAATCTTATTTTATTATTTCCACTATTTTTTTATAATTTCCTTAGGAGGCCCATTTTAGGCCTTGAAACTCCCCTAATGTGGTCTAGTCCTCACCCAATACGGGCATCCAATGGCCTAACATAGTGAGACAGTTTCCAATATAATTCGTAATTACCCCACCTATGATAAATAGATTTATTCCAATGTGTAGGCTTGCCGACTATGGAAGCATTACATTTTGGGGAAGGAGACGGTCATCCACACTAATCACTGACCTCTTCAGTTTATACAGACACAAGGGAAGTTGCAGAATGATCGCCATTAAAATTGTTCTACATGTCTGCAACAATTTCACTTGAACATTAAATATAAAAAGGGCAGCACCAATCATATTGTAGATTGCCTCAGCCACCCTCCCCGTTGCAACATTGGCTACTCTTCTCAACTCGTGTGGTCACGAGACCTCTAGATGACCGCAATTATACAAAAATGATCCAAATTTCTCCTCGACATACCAGATGCTAGTAGCTGGAAAGCAAGTTCCTGATTTCCAACTCTAAGACGAATACTTATGCTACCTGGGCAACCTTTGTGTTCCTTCAAGTGAGCATGCCAAGTTGATTTGGAAGGCGCACTACATTCGGGTAGCAGGACACTTTGTCCTGGAATTGTGGTTGCACTACAAAAGTACTTTTATTGGACCAAACTCTGACTCGATATTGGGAAATATATTAGATCTTTCACTGCATGCGCCATTGCCAAGCTAACCATCAATAAGCAAGGCTTATACACTCCTCTGACTACTCCCAACCAACCGTGGGAATCCATCTCCATGGACTATATGTCTGGCCTCCCTTCTACCAAGCATGGTAATCACTGTGTATTTGTGGTCGTGGACATATTTTCTAAGATGGCCATATTGGTGGCCTTTAATAAGAGTATCATAGCAGAGGACACTGCCAAACTCTTCTTTGAATGAGTATGGGTACATTTTGGGATCCCACAAACCATTATATCATATTATGATAACAGGTTCCTAAGCACATTTTGGTCAAGCCTCTGGTCCACACTATTGGACACCAAGGTCACCAAATTGACTGCCTTCCATCCCCAGAGTGATGGCTAGATGAAGTTTGTTAATAGGATGATAGCGCACATACACCACATGTACAACTCCAAGCATCCTCAAAACTGGGATGAGAGTCTTCCATATGTGCAACACAGTTATAATAGAGCTCTCCATAGCTCAATTGGTCGCAATAACATTCAAGTGGGTCTAGGATTTCAACCATTGTGTCTAATTGATGTTGCCATGCCTCATGTGACTATGCAGACAAAAATCACACATGTATTGTCCGACGCTGATAAAGAGACCATATCTATTGAACAAATCCAACACATCCACCAATAGGTTCACAACATTTTGGAGAAGTCAAATGCCAAGTACAAGCAGCGACATGATCAACATTGGGTTCCACATAAGTTTTAGGTGGGCAACAAAGTCTGGTTGCATTTGCAGAAAACACACCTTGTTGGAGCCCATCGAAAGCTCAAACAACTCTGATATGGTCCTTACACCATTACCAAGGCTGTGGGAGATAATGCATTTGAGCTAAAGATTCCCCCATTTCTTAGCCTGTACCCAATGTTCAATGTGGATTGCCTTTGATCATACTTCCCACCATTGTTGGACACATCAAACATTGTAGAACAACTCACACTAACAACATAACCCAGACTGTATGGAACAGACCACAAATGATCGGATTATGGACACATAAGACAAGAAAACTTGCTAGCAAAATATCCAACTATATCGGGTTGTCAAAGTTGGCCAACTCCTACACCAAGGCAAGTGGCTCACTAGGGACCAGGTTCAAAAAATGTTTCCTCACCTCATGGAGGCTCTGCATGCAATGGGGACCATTTCTTCCTAAGGAGGGAGGAATGATCTAGGTGGATATTGGTGGATACCCACCTATCCCACCTAGACCTCCAATCAATTTCATTTGTTTCCTTGTTTATTTCAACATTTACTATTTTTAGAATCTTTTCAAGTCCTAAACTTCTTGAGAAGTTTTGACCCCCTTTTCAATATTTTTTGAGGTCTGCTAGCAAATCTTGTAGTAGTGAGAGAGACCCTTTTGACAAGGTATCATACACACCAAACATAAATAATATGAACGAGTTATGACCCTGGGAAGTTGGCAGCCCAACTAACCCCAACAGGCCCACAAACTCTTGGTGTTACATCTCCTAGGGTTAGGGTTTTGGTTGTTTAAGGCTTTCTCATTTTTTTCAATAATAAACAACCCCTTGAGCCTCATTGTAACATAGTTTAAAGGCATGTAGCCACCATATCGCTTCTCAAAGAGAAGCTACCATCGCTTGAGCTAGTCTTATTTCTGTTATGTTTGTAAGCATATTTCAGTATTTGATATTAATGAAATGAAGTGATATTTATGTTCCATCTTTGTATTTATGGTTATAACTTTAATTTATTGCGTTCCTATTTAGATTCATATCAGTGGTATCAGAGTGGTTTTCTCTCCCTCTATTTTTCTTTGCATGTCCCCAACGAGGTCGGGATAGAAGGAGCTAGGGCTTAAACTAGTCGAACCTTTGCAAGACCAGCCTCGCAAATCTCGACGGCCTCCCATGGTGGATGAAAAAAAAGACGAGTGGGCAGAAGATCCTTTCAAACTCTTTCTTGAAGAAGCCCTCAAGCGAAAAATGAATGCTATGATGGAAAAAAATTCCCAGATCCTTCAGCGCTATCCAAGGGCGACATATCTACTTCCAGTAGTTACTCTAAAAGCGCCACACCATTTAAGGTACAAGTTTCCATTGACATTAACATATTTGAGGGTTAGATATATGTGGATGTCATAGATAAATGGTTAAATATTCTAGAATGGTATTTTTATGTTCATGATTTTTTCAATTGGGAAAATATTACTTTTTCTCTTCTCAAATATGCCCCCCACATAAAGGACTCATGGGAAGCCTACTGTGAGAAGAAGGATGAAGGTACACCCTCACTATTTTTGGTCACACCAATTTAGGATTTGTTCCAGGATGCCATCAAAGAGTAGTAATACCCTGTCGGAGCTACGAGGATAATTACATAAAGTGGACCACACTGTGACAAGGAAGGGACAAAGACATGTCGGAGTTCACCAATGTTTTTCATACCCTTCGCACGAAGTTGGGTATCAAGGATTCTGAGAAACATTTGGTACTCAAGTACTACGCTACCTACACAGGTACATCTAGGATGAGATGGATTTCCTGGACATATCCTCGCTCAGCACGACGTACCGATACACTGTCAATATTGAGAAAAAAAACTTAAACATAAAAAACAAGACTTTGGATCTACTAATTCAAGGCAAGAAAAAGGTGCCCCCAAGCTACATATCAAAGGGAAAATCCAAGGCAGGGCAACCCAAGATAACTCATCAAAGCCACAATCAAAGAACAATGCCATGAAGACAAAGAAGGACACGAGAAAGTGGTGTCAGTTCCATAAGAGCTCCACTCACGACACAAGTGAGTGTCGGGCCAAGTAGTCACTAGTGGCCAAGTTGAAGGCTTCTGAGTCTGATGCATGTTCTGAATCTGAGTGAGAACCCAAAAATGGGAATGATAAGGGGAAGAATATCATTGATGCGGGTCCTAGTGACATTGTGGCCATCACCAAGATCCAGAAGATTGAGCCTAAAGATCCAAAAGAGGGGGAGTGCCTATTCCACTGATAGATGTGGGTGAAGGGTTCTCCGCTACAGTTCATTGTTGACAACGGGAGCCAAATGAACCTCATTTCAGCAGAGCTCATGAAGCAGATGGGCCTACTGACTACGATACATCTATAATTGTACACCATAAGTTGTCTTCACTAAGGATGAGATCTCCACGTCATCCAACAGTGATGCCTTCCCTACAGCATCATGCCCTTCATGGATGAGGTACCGTGTGATGTTTCTCCTCTTGAAGTTTGTGATGTATTATTAAGAAAACCATACCTATGGAAGATACATGTTGTATATGAGTCTAGGCCTTGCTCTATTATTATTTCTTTGCATACTAAGTTATACAACATACCAAAGGTAGCCCCACCTTCCACCATCTCTTTGATATTTACTATGCAATGCAATAAGGTCATCTCTTAGACTCGATTTTTTTTTCTTTTGTATTCACTCTCAAAGTAAGGGGAAGGTCATATTCACATCCACGGCCCATGGGAAGGGTTCCTCCAAGTAGTAAAACTAGGTGGATACAGTCATGGAATAATTTAGGGACATATTCTCCACACCCATAGGGGTACCCTTTCATTGTAAGGTCAAGTATTCAATCGATCTGACTCCCAGAGAACCTATATGCAATGGGACGATATATCACAGCTCCATTCTAGAAAATGAAGAGGTCAAGTGGTAAAAACAGGATTTTCTACAAAAGGGGCACATCCGACCAATTTCCTCACCTTGTGGGAGCTTGATTCTACTTGTACAGAAGAAGGATGGAACTTGGAGGCTCTACATTGATTATTGGGTACTAGAAAAAATCATTGTCATGAACAAGTATCCAATCCCACGAGTTGATGACCTATTGGACCAACTCAAGGGGGCTAACTATTGCAACAAGATCGATCTGAAGTCAAGTTGTCACTAGGTTCCAATTCAGCCCATAGATGCATCGAATACCACTTGTAAATCCAAGGAAGACCTTTTTGAATGGTTGGTTATGCTATTCAGGTTAACAAATGCCCCTATTAATTTTATGAGGCTAATGGATGACATCTTGCAAAAGTTCACCAACTCATTCATGGTGGTTTATCTAGATGACATCCTCATCTTCAGCAAGAGTTGGGAAGAACACTTGCAACACATTCGGCAAGTCCTTCAAACCCTTCGGCAGCATAAACTATGTTCCAACTTGGAGAAATTCACCTTTTCCATGAGCCAGGTCCAATACTATGGGTTACATCATAGATGAGTATATCGTGCATGTGCACCTATCCAAGATCCAAGTCATTCAGGATTGGCCAACCCCGACCACTCTAATGGAGCTTTGCAGTTTTTTGGGCCTTGAAATTTTTTATCAAAGGTTCGTGTTGGGATTCTCACATATCACTTGGCCTTTGAGTTAGATTAATAAGGGCAGGGGAAAAACAAATTTTTCCTATTCTGAGTCCCAACACAAGGTGTTCATTGAGTTGAAGCACTGCCTCTACTCTGCACTGGTACTCACACTGCCAGACTTGCATCAACTATTTAAAATTGAGACATACGCCTTAGACTATGCTATTGGTGCAGTCCTCACCCGGCATAGGCATCCAATGGCCTATCATAGTGAGACACTTTTCGATATAATTCGGAAGTACCCCACCTATGATAAAGAGATGTATTCCATTATGCAGGATTTTTGACAATGGAAGCACTACGTTTTGGGGAAGGAGATGGTCATCCACACTGATCACCGACCTCTTCAGCTTATAAAAATACAAGGGAAGTTGTACAATGATCGCCATCAGGAGTGGTCTACATATCTACAATAATTTCACTTGAACATTAAATAGAAAAGGGGCAGCACCAATCATGTTGTAGACTGCCTCCACCACCCCCCCGTTGCAGCATTGGCTACTATTCTCAACTTGTGTGGTCACGATACCTCTGAATGTTCGAACTATACAAAAATGATCTAGATTTCGCCTCAACATACCAAATGCTAGTAGTGGGAAAGAAATTTCCTACTTTCTAACTCCAAAATGAATTATTATGCTACTTGGGCAACCTTTTTGTTCCTTCAAGCAAGCATACCAAGCTGATTTGGAAGGCACACTGTAGTTGGGTCGTAGGACACTTTGGTGTGGATAAAATTGTGGTTGTACTACAAAAGTAATTTTATTGGCCCAAACTTCGACTAGATGTTGGGAAATATATCATATCCTACATTGCCTACATCATTGCCAAGCCAACCATCAATAAGAAAGGCTTATACACTCCTCTACCTACTCCCAACCAGCCATGGGAATCCATCTCCATGGACTATATGTCTGGCCTCCCTTATACCAAACATGGTAATGATTGTGTATTTGTAGTCATGGAAATATTTTCTAAGATGGCCATATGGGTGCCCCGCAAGAAGAATATCATAGCAGAGGACACTAAAAACTCTTCTTTGAATGAGTATGGGTACATTTTGGCATCCCACAGACCATTATATCAGATCAAGATAACAATTTCCTGAGCACATTTTGGTCAATCCTCTAGACACTAATAGACACCAAGGTAACTAAATTGACTTCCTTCCATCCCTAGACTGATGGCCAGACGGAGGTCGTTAATAGGATGATAATTCACATACTCTGGATGTACAACTCCAAGCATCCTCAAACTTGGGATGAGAGTCTTCCATATGTGCATCGTAGTTATAATAGAGCTCTCCATATCTCGATTGGTCATAATACCTTTCAAGTAGGTTTAGGATTTCAACCATTGTGTCTGATTGATGTTGACATGCCTCATGCGACTACGAAGACAAAATCCACACATGTATTATTCGAGGATGATAAAGTGACCAAATTTATTGAACACATCCAACACATCCGCCAACAGTTTCACGAAATTCTGGAGAAGTCAAATTCCAAGTACAAGCAACGTAGCGACATGATCAACATCGGGTGTCACACAAGTTTTAGGTGGGTGACAAAGTTTGGTTGCATTTGTAGAAATCACACCTTACCGAAGCCCATCAGAATCTCAAACCACTCTAATGTGGTCCTTACACCATTACCAAGTTATGGGAGACAATTCATTTGAGCTCAACATTACCCCATTCCTTGGCCTGCACCTAATGTTTAATGTGGACTGCCTTCAACCATATTTCCCACCAATGTTGGACATATTAGACATTGTAGAACAACTCACACCAACAAAGTTAAACCCAAACTGCATGGAATAGGCCACAATTGATCGAATTATGGACACACAGGTCAAGAAAACTTGCTCGCAAAATATCCATCTAGATGGGGTTGTCAAAGCTAGCCAACTCCTGCACTAAGGCAAGTGGCTCTCTAGGGACCAAGTTAAACAGACATTTCCTCACCTCATGGAGGCTCTGCGCACAATGGGGACCATTTCTTCCTAATGGGGGGGAATAATCTAAGTGGATATTGGTGGCCATCCACCTATCCCACCTACACCTTTAGTCAGTTTCATTTGTTTCCTTATTTATTTCAGCACGTACTATTTTAGCAGCTTTTCAGGTCCTGAACTTCTGGAGCAGTTTTGACCCCTTAAATGACATTTTTTTGGGTCCATTGTAAGCTCGTGCAGTGAATAGTGTAGTACTAATATATACCTTTTCTACAAGGTATTGTACGTGCCAAATGGAGATAATATGACCAAGTTATGACCTCGAGAAGTCGGTTGCCCAACTAACCCGAACGAGGCCCACAAACTCTTGGTGTTACATCTCCTGGGGTTGGGGTTTTGGTTGTTTATTGTTTTCTCATGTTTTTCAATAATAAATAGGCACTTGAGCCTCATTGTAACATAGTTCAGAGGCATGTAGCTACCACATATTTTCTCAGAGATAAGCTACCATCGCCCGAGCTAGTCTTATTTCCATTATTTTTGTAAGCATAATTCAGTATTTAATATTAACGAAATAAAGTGTTATTTTTTTTGCATCTTTGTATTTATGGTTATATCTATAATTTATTATATTCCGTTTTAAATTTGGATCAGTATCACTCACTTGATTTAATAAAAAAGCTATATTTACACAAAAAAAAAAAAAATCATCCTTATTTTTCTTTATGTATATATTTTATTTCAATAATTTTTTTTTAAACAAATCAAAATCCAAAATCCAAAATCTTACACTCAAAATATGTGGAATCATAACTTTGATCGAAATTTGCATTAAATTAAATAAAATATTTAAATTTACTAATTTTCAATTTACTTAAAAAAAAATCAACTAATTTACTGGTTGTAAATTTACTTCTTAAAAATCAATTTCGTGTACCATGTATAATTCCCACAACTTTGAACTTGGATTGAAGTTAAGGGACTCTTCATATTGTGTATTGATGCAATTTTACACATGCTTCAATGTTCCTCAAATCAAGAAAATAGGTCCACTTCCTAAATATATTTGTCAACTATTGATTGTATTCTCTCCTTATAATTCCTATTTTTTCGTTGATTTGATCCATATGCGAGTTCATACAAATGCAATTATCCATTATTCCATTCCTATAATATGTTATCATCCATGGAACCAATTAATGTCGAATACGACATGAAAAAAAGTAAATATAACGATTTGGAAGGAAAAAAATGGAAAAATTGGCTAATATTTTGTATTACACAGAGCAACCATGGATGCAAAATAGAATTAATTGAGACAAGGTAAAGAGTATGCCATGAATAAATAAGCCAACAAAATCTAGGCTGCGCTTTGCGAAAGGAAGATAAATTGTACATGAAGCTGATAACAAAGAGCTGAAGAAAGACTCTTGAATATGGCATTTAATATACCTAATTTGTAAAAGGAACCATAGTATCCATCCAAGTCTGTGTCATATCAATACCTTCGTAGCCTACAATGGACCACAAGACCAAATTATTTTTTACCAAAGTTGTCTTCTCAGAGCTTACAGTTTAGAAGCCTTCGAAGTTTAAAATAAATGATAATAGTTGGATTTATATTTGAATATTAGAATTATAGGAATTCATTTATAAATTCATTTAACTTTAAGTTACATCACATTACATATAGAGTTTATATTTAAAACATTACATATAGAGCCTTATACTTAGATTACATCTAGAGCCAAACTTTTAAAATTTTTTACATCTAACTTCTTACACCTACAAATCTACCCTACTGATGCAGGAACATCGATCCACCCCAAACCGAAATTGGTTTCAGGATGCTTTCAGAAAGGGAATCATGAAAATCATTGAAGAGAACACAAATTTTTGAAATTTTATGTAAAATGAAAAAGAAAACGTAAGCCTCTAGAAGGTGATTGGTTGGTAGGGACAAGAATCCTTCTACTAGAGTTTGTTAGGATTTTATTTTCTTTATATGAGTCATCTATGAGTGCCAGAGAATAAAAACCAACCAAGGTGTAGCTAGGTCGAGAGGTCATTCGAACCTGAGTGGCTGTCATATGTAATCATGCCTAAATTTTGAATATATCTCATGCATTTGTGAAACTTGCATGTGATCTCTTTTATGCCTAGAATCTAGTATAAATTTTGTATTTATTTATGTTATGTTTATGTTTGGTTGATGTGGAACAACCCTAACATTTAGCATTTGAGACTTCTTTATGGTGTCGATTATCTACAGAGAGCACCCGCGAAGGAGGATGTGAATGTTAGAGGTTAAATGTGAGAGGACAATGCTAGAAACGAGTCAAGGGCATCTAAACCGAGGGAGGATAGAATGTGGTCGAGGTAATGAGAAAATAAGGGTTGAGTGTGGAACATTGACAATAGGTTGACCTGCTGATAGAGCATCTAGCTTGACCTATGACTCGGGGTGGGACATAGTCGACTTGGTTGGACTCGGACAAGTTGGACTCATGTGTTCAGGCCTACATGATATAATAAGGTCATGATAAATGAAAGGGGGCCAACCCCCGATCCCACAATGGTACCCGACCCCAACTAATGCCATATGACTCTATCTTGTGACGACAAGATGGATCTTGAGCTTGGGGTTAGAGGGATTGGCTTTGAGAAAATAATTTTTGTCTTGAAACACTCAAATCCATGTCGAATATTGGAATCTAAGGTTGGTTGATGAATGATGGCCAAGAAATAGGGGAGCCATGATTTGGATTTTGTGGCCAGCTAGAGTTAAACAAATTAAATTGAAGGTTGGGGTTAGAGGAGTGAGGTTTGTTGTTGCAATTTATGGTGGAAGAATCAAGATCGTGGGCCCATAACCCATAGGATTTTGGTGTTGAAGCCATCTGGGGATGAAATTGATAGAATCCAAGTTCGATTTTCATCAAGTGGTATCAAATCAGGAAAATATTTTCTATGGGAGAACAACTTTGAGTTTTGGTTGGATAGAAGTTGTGTGGCAATTCCATAACTACGGTTGTGGATAGAATTGTCGAGGAGAGGTGAGAAAGTGTGCAATAACTAGAGGATCATAGGAAGCTCGAGAGATTATAGAGGAGGCAAACCAATATGCTAAAATTCTTAGCCAAAGGAGGAGAGCTAGCGAGGTCTCAATGAGGTGTGGTTGTAGCTCACTGAGAGATACATGTGGAAACTAAGATCGAGATGGAAACGAATGACATGCAACACTGAAGCACATCATTAGGAGACCATGAAAAAATTTAAGTGCAGGAGTTTGATGCAGGAACATCTACCCACCCCAAATCGAAAATGGTTTCATGATGCTTCCAGAAAGGGCATTGTGGCAACCATTGAAGAGGAGACAAATTTTCTGAAATTTTATGTAAAATGCAAATGAAGTCATAAGCCTATAGAAGGTAATTAGCAGGTAGGGAAAAGATTCCTTCAGTTAGAGTTTTTTAGGATTTTTTTCTTTATATAATTTTCCTACTAGTGTTAGAGAAAATCGTCCAACCAATGCAAACCTATTTTGATAAGTCCTCTAACCCAGAGTGGTTGTCCTATGTCATCAGGTCTAAATTTTGAATATATCTCATGCATTTGCGGAACCTGTGTGTGTTCTCTTTTATTCCTAGAATTTGGTCTGAATTTTGTATTTATTTATGTTGTGTTCAGGTTTGGTTAATGATGGAACAACCCTAATATGTAGCAGCGAATACTTCATTATGGCAATGATTTTCTAGAGAGTACCCATGAAGGAGGGTGTGAATGCTAGTAGTTAAATGCTTGAGGATGTTAGAACCGAGTCAAGAGTCTTCGCATTGAGGAACGATGGAATGTGGCTAAGTTCATGAATGAATTAGGGTTGAGTGTGTAATTTTGGCAATAGGCCAACCTACGGATAGAGCAACCAGCCTAACCTCTCACTTGAGGTGAGAACCAGTTGGCTTGGTCATACTCGGACAAGTCGAACCCATGTGGTTGGTGTTGAAGTATGTAACTAGGTACGATCTTCATAATGGCATATGTAATCATGATTTTATGTATTTAATGAAAAGAGAAAAATAAATTTATTATTTGTATTCTTGAGGAATGGGTTTCATGCTCAAGGGAAATTTATTTTTAGGTCAAGCACCTATTGAGTGCTTCTAGGTTTGTCATCAAATCAATTGAGTCATTGTCATGTATTGAAGACCCATTTGGTCATGTTACATATTGTAAATAAAAATTTATTGAGTCAAAATAGAGTCAAAAGACCCTCCAAGACCTCATCAGAGCATAAATATCAAGTCCACCTACATGAAGGGACAAGTCGGCCTCAAGATAGAAATTTGTACCCCTCACAAGCTTATAAATAAGAAGGAATTTGACCTCATTTTCACAATCAAGCAAGTTTGATCTCCTCAAGATAGAAGCTAGAAAAGGAAGAAGAAGAAGAAGAAGATCAAGATCAAAGTTTTTGGGCCTCTCTCTCTCTCTCTCTCTCTCTCTCTCTCTTATTAGGATTTATATAGTTTCTGGGCTAGATGATATTCAGAAGTTGCATCGAAATTGTGAAGCTACAAGGTTGAAGCTGTGAAGTTGCAAGGTCAATGTTGTGAAGTTTCATCTACATCAAAGTTGTGAAGATGCTATGTCGAAGTTGCATCAAGGTTGAAGTTGTGAAGCTTCTAGGCCGAAGTTATTGAAGTTGTTAGGTCAAAGTTGCATAAATTGTTGTTGGAGTCGAAGTTGCTGGAAGGTCGAAGTTTGTTTCTAGAAGTTATGTAAGGAAACCTCATCAAGAAGGAAGGATTACTTGGTCTTGGATGGTCTTGGTCAAGGGTCATAGGTTTGGGAATTCATCAATTGAAGTTCTACAAGAAGAAAAGGATTCTAGTGGGTTTTCCTCTTAGTTGGGGAGGTTTTGGCCTTGGCTGATCACCCATATCTTGTGTCTTATTGTCTCCTTGTTCTTTATTATTTGGTAGTTGTTTGATGATAAAGAACACTAATAATAATAAAGGAAAGAATAATTTAATCAAGTAAAGTAAAAATACATCACAAGTAGTTATCAAAGGAAGAGAAATCACCTACAATTGTTGCACCCTAGATTTCTCAACATGATATCAGAGCTAAGGTGACTACATCAAGGAAGGGAAACAAGAAAAAGGATACTCTTGGGTCGAAGTATAAATATATCTTCTTGGAAATATCAAGAGCATCAGTCATCAAGAAGGACTAACCCTCTCATCATATTGAAAGGAAATAATTAAGAGCATCAAAGAAGACCTCAAAACCCTAGATCATCCAAATAAGGGTTCCACACATGAAGCATTCTTTGGAAAATCACACATTCTACAATCATTATCGCGAGGAAGGAATAGCGAAGCACTTTTGGGTTTATTTTTTTGTATTATATACTCCATGCATGTGAAGTACTAAGACATCCTTCTACAACAACAAGTATCAAATTGCAACCACCATCAAGGATCAAGTTCTTTGACAAGAAAGGTCTCCTTTGCAAGCTAAAATAACAAGAAAAAAGAATTCAAGTCAAGCGAAGTAGAAAGGAGGAAATTTTTCCATCTTCTCGCCACATGTGTGAACTAGGGTTATTTCATAAAAGGCCAAAATTGCATAATTGCTACAACAAACAGAAATCCTAAATAAGGACTGAAATTTAAGGTTTTGAAACAAGTTTAGCTGAAGGAAGAAAATCATGAATTAATTTGATATCCCTTTTATCCAAGGATCACTTTTGAATAAAGACATCTTCACAAACAAGACATCTTTCATTCTCTACATCATCATCAAAATCAAGAAGGCATCAGATTTAATATTTCATCCTCTAGGAGTATATTCACTTGACAAGTATTTTTATATCTATATTTGAATATGTCAAATTGACTTCATACTGAAAGGAGAGCAACAAATTGGTTGGGTCGTCAAATTTTCTTGCATGGGATAATAGGATAGATTTGATCCCGATTGAAAATGAAGTTGTTGGTCATGTTAAGGATTTAATCGTTGAACCACCAAAAGAAGAAGCTCAAGCTCTACAAGATGAAGATATCAAAAGAAGAATGAATAGCCTCATACTTTATAAGGGTGTCAGAAATAAGAGACTGACTCCAAGATTTGGTAGAAATAACGTCTGACAAGGAAATAACTACCATAGTGCTCAATGCACTACAAGAGGAATGGGGGAACTTAACATTAAACATCTATGGGAAGAAGGAATCTACTCCATTCAATGAAGTATGGTCATTATGAAAAATATAAGAAACAAAGCTAAAAGAAAAAATCGATGTAGCATCAAGCGAACAAGCTCAAGCACTTGCTGGAAGATTGGGAAGCTTGGTCCTCAACAAAAGAAGAATAACATGTTGAAGGTTCAATGCTATGGCTCTCATTAGTATGGGCACTACAAGAGAGATTGTCCAAATCTCAAGAAGGACAAAAACAAAAGAGTAAGGGAACAAGCCCATATCACTGAAGAAGTGGAAGAAGATGGAAAGAAGAAATCCAAGGACTCGAGGAAGTAAAAGGTATCTACTATGATTGAGATAGTCTTCCTCACCTAGTTCTTTTCGAGTTTCTATTTCAATTTTTCTATTGTAAAGTATAAGTATCATGGTAAGAATCATTATAAGCATGATAGGATGCATCATGTTAGGAGACGGAATCATAAAAGCATACAATTGAAAGCAAGAGCTCATGACATCATCATAAAGAAGCTTGAAAGATAGCTGAAATAGAAGTCTATGGTTGTCACCTATAGAAGGATGCAGCTCTTGTAACCTCATTAGAAGCCTAAGTAGTACTCATGGGAAAAATAAAGTCATCTAGTATAGAGCTCACCATACATCATTCAAACATGAACATTTTCAGGATGAGGATGATCAAGTTCCTTTGTTGGAATATTCATCGGAAGGTTCACCCACTGGAAGAAGCAAGTGCCTCGCCAACAATTCCACTTTATATGGGATTCATGGAATGATGGTATGATTTAAAAATAAGTAAAGTAAGTCAAGGTCATTGAATTTATTCCAATCAAGGAAATTATTCAAGGAAATCTAGATGACCAAAAGGAAGAGATGAGGTACGTATGCTTATATTTGATAAAATTTAGTCATGTCATATAGTTGTGGATAACATGGATAAATGCTCCACCTCATGAGCATGATCAAGAGAAAGGGGTCTTATCCTTTGGAAGGATGCATAAAGGCATGATTCACATATTGACTAGATGAAATTGACATAATAATTCCTCACATGTAATATGAGGTGGTTGATAAAAGTGAAGGAACTATGAATATAATTTCTTGAGAAGCAATACGTGAAGAAAGTAAGGAGAGATAGTGAAAGATGCAACTGCTGTCACATAGAAAAGGAAATCAACATATGATAACTATAAGAAATGATCATGACATCTCCATGGAAAAGGTATGAATACTCCAAAGATGTTTGGAAAGGAATATGACCCTTTAAATTTAATATATTTTTGGAGATATGTCAATATAAATGTAGGATGTTGGTACAATAAGCAGAGGTCATGATGTAAGACCATCACAAAGGTAATTTGATGTTCATTTTTAATTTTTGGACAATTTTTGAATGGGCTAATGTAGGACCACCAAAGGAAGAGTTGTAGATGTAATCTAAACTTGGTAATCATCTTGTGGGATGATAAGATTCTGAAGAAAACATGACGTGGAGAAGGTAGTTGTATGAAGGAAATCTAGAAATGGATTAGTGAATCACTTTTCGATGAAAGAAAGGATGACATGATTGACATGATTCATTAATGAAATTGATGGATGGTTGATGCCCTACACAGAAGTCCTAAAATATGTAGGCTCCATAACAAAGAGAAAATTCGTGACATCGAAAGAGGGAGTCCTACAAGCAACTGGTTTTCCCATGATATCCACCTAGAGAGTTGCTGGAAGAAATTCCTTAGTTAAAGGGAGGCTTTGTCAAGTCCCTAGTTAAGAGGGAGCTTGGGTACATTCCTTTTATAGGAACGGATGCATTCCTTCATTGGAATGGGTATATCCTCCCTAGATGAGAGGGAGAGGTAAACACGTCATTCTTTTCTTCACTTGGGAATAAAGAATGGAGGATTGAGTAAGCATCTGGCATCCAATATAAGAGTATTCGTAGATGACTGATATTCTTTGAGGACAAGGAATCCAAGATAAGAATAGTCTTGGTGGAACATACTCTGAGAGAACCTGGGTGGGGTATGCTCCGAGGGAGACAATGATGAGGGCATCTATAAATCATTAATCTTGCCAGCAATGTGATCCGTTCTTGTGGAGAGATAGAGTTTTTAGTCAAGGCCTTTCTATGTGAAAATGCTCGATGATATGATGCTATACAGATGGGTTACCAATCCGACTCTTCTTATGAGAATTCTTCAGATTGAGAATGTCCAAGTACCTTGTATGGATGATGAATACCTCCCTAGTTAAGAGGGAGTGTTGAAATATGTAACTAGGTTTGGTCTTCATAAGACATATGTAATCATGATTTTATGTATTTAATGAAAAGAGAGAAATAAATTTATTATTCGTATTCTTGAGGCATGGGTTTCATGCTCAAGGGAAATTTATTTTTAGGTCAAGCACCCATTAAGTGCTTCTAGGTTTGTCATAAAGTCAATTGAGTCATTTCCATTTGGGCATGTTACATACTGTGAAGAAAAAAATATTAAGTAAAAATAGAGTCAAAAGACCCTCTGAGACCTCATCAAGGCACAAATATCAAGTTGACCTACATGAAAGGAGAAGTCAGCCTCAAGATAGCAATTCGTACACCTCACAAGCCTCTAAGTAAGAAGGAATTCAACCTAATTTTCACACTCACTCAAGAAATTTCGATCTCCTCAAGATAGAAGTTGGAAAAGGATGAAGAAGAAGAACATCAAGGTCAAAGTTTTTGGGCCTCTCTCTCTCTCTCTCTCTCTCTCTCTCTCTCCTACGTTAGGGTTTCTATAGTTTTTGGGTTAGACAAAATTCTGAAGTTGAATCGAAGCTACGAAGCTGCAAGGTCGAAGTTGTGAAGTTGCAAGGTTGAAGCTCTGAAGGTTCCTCTAGATAGAATATGTGAAGTTGCTAGGTCAAAGTTGATGAAGTTGCATCAAGGTTGAAGCTATGAAGATGCTAGGTCGAAGTTTCTAAAGCTGGTAGTTTGAAGTTGAAAAGCATTTTGTTGGGGTTGAAGTTGTTGGAGAGTTTCTTGGAAGGTCAAGGTTTGTTGTTGGAAGTTGTGTAAGGGAAGATAATCAAGATCAAGGAAGGATGACTTGGTCTTGAAGGGTATTGGTTAAGGGTCATAGGTCTTAGAATTCATCAATTGAAGTTCTATAAGAAGAGAAGGATTTTGGTGGGATTTCCTCTCAGTTAGAGAGGTTTTGGCCTTGGTTGATCACCTATATCATGTCCCCTATTGTCTCATTGTTCTTTATGATTTGGTAGTTGTTTAATGATAAATGACACTAATAATAATCAATTAAATAATAATTTAAACAATTAAAGTAAAAATACATTACAAGCAGTTATCAAAGTAAGAGAAATCACCCAGCCTTGATTCCCCCTATATTTCTAAACAGTTGTGTCTGCGAGCCAAAATAAGGTCATGATAAATGAAAATGGGGCCAACTGCCAGCCTCATAACATGACCCGACCCTGACTAATGTCAATTGAACCCATATTGTGACGTCAAGATGGACAATGAGCTCGGGACTAGAGGGATTGCACTTTAGGAATTTTCTTTTCCTTACACTCACACCCTTGGCGATCATTGGAATCCAAGGTTGGTAGAGGAATCATGATCAAGAAAGAGAGGAGCCACTATTTGGATATTGTGGTGGTTGGTTGGAGTTACACAAATTAAATTGGAGTTTGAGGTCAGAGGAGCATTAGTTTTTTGTTGTAATTTATGGTGGAAGAATCAAGATTGTGGGCCCATAACCCACAGGCTTCCAAAGTTGAAGCCATCTAGGGATGAAATTGATAGACCCCAGTTTCAATTTTCATCACCTATACTGGGTTTTAGAGCACCTTTTGATGCAATTAAATGAATTACACATCAACCTCATCTTAGAAATTAATGGATATTTCTTAATTTCAATTACTATCTCTTTATATATATATATTGAGTTGACACAAAAATATTTTATTTAAGATGGTCATTCAGATTCTCTCTCTCTCTCTCTCTCTCTCTCTCTCTATATATATATATATATATATATATCAATATTTTTATTCCCTTTTAAACACACAATTCAACTCTATTTTAGGAACTAATGAACTAGATATACCCTTCTTACTAGGGTGTAACATTAGAATCCATCTTAAGTTTGGGTCTATCAAGCACAAGAGGATCAAATATCTTGATATGCAAACCTATTTTAGATTGAATTTTTTTATCCCTTTTTAAGCTTAATAGATTTGGGACTAACATAGATTCATGCTCATTCTTTATATTGTGAGTTGGTCTATATATATTATATATAATATATATAATATATATATATATAAGATGTATCATTTATATATATTATATATATATATCTAATATATTATATAATATATATATATATAATATAATATATAATAATATATATATACATATGTATATGTATATCTATATAATATAATATAATGTACAATCTATATATATATACATACATATATAATACATAAATATGTATATGTATATTATATATATATATATATAATGTACATCTATATATATATATCGAAGAGAGAGAGAGAGAGAATCCATGTTGAACATGGAAGGATAAGGGCATTTATAGAGAATGAAGACCACTTTATTCATCCAAAACAAATATATTATTCATAAGAGCTACAAATTTTAGGTCAAGTTTTTTGTCCGAGGGAGTTCATATTGAATTTGTTGAGGCTTCTAGAGTTAGAGTGGTGTGATTTCCATCATACTACGTGACTTGCATAGTCTCCAACCACTGCCTTGAGTTATTCACTGCATCACTTTTTCTTTGAATTTAATGCATTTGGTGTATGACGAGTTTCCCATCATTATGATGAA
This sequence comes from Pinus taeda, assembly GCA_000404065.3. Lineage (NCBI taxonomy): Eukaryota > Viridiplantae > Streptophyta > Pinopsida > Pinales > Pinaceae > Pinus > Pinus taeda. The sequence goes on along the minus strand of APFE030890423.1, from coordinate 27,678 downwards.
CTCAGTGGTTAATTGGTCCACATTCAAGTTGAGCATGACGAGATCTACTTGAACATTGGCCTACAAAACCTTATAATATAGCTTTGAATTTTTGCATTTCCTTTGTTTGGCTTCCATATCAAGGATTAAAGTTCAACTTTATTTCTTAGAATCCTTGTCGAGATTGCAAATTTCAGGTTTTTAACATCCTTTGTCATTCTTGATGCCATGAATGGAGTGACTAATTTCTAGATATCAAAAGGAATCTACATGTAATATGATAAGTTATTGTACCACCTTAACTACCCACATAACCTCAAGAAAGTTTAACGAATTTAACATGTGATTTGGGAGCTAAGTAGATAGGTAGCTTAAAAGGTTTCATAATTATAAACTTATTTCTCCTCTAAGTGTTCCACTTTCCATCCCATACCTCCCACGCCAAAACTTCCTCCATGACTATATTAAACTATCCTTGTTCATTCCCATATGTTTTTCAGGCATAAGATAAGTATTCTATATTTCAACCATCTTGTTTATGTAAATCATAATAGTTGATCCACATGTCAGCCTCATGACTCACTTTAGTATTTGTGTCCCTACCTTCTCAAGGTTATGACCTGCACTTGTCCTCATGATTGGATTATGGAATCTGGAGAATTAGCATGGTTCCATTGACCTTTAAGGATCCCAATGAATATATAGCTTGGTTGGATACTGAATCTTCCAACAAGTTCATCTCCCTTATGACATGAATGGCTTGAGTTTTAGGAATAGGGGATAGTCTTATAATGATTTTCTTAAGGGAGATTAATTTGAGATTTGGAGTATTAATGATATTGAAATGTCTAATTATGTTGTTGGATTCTACCGTGATAATGGTATTTTAAATCAATGATTTATTGGCTAAGTTAATGCCTTGTAGGAGAGAATGCATGTGTGCTTGTTTCTTAGAACTAACTCCAAAACTATATTTTCACAATAAATTTGATCATTTTTTACACAAGATAGATACGAAATTAACATGTTTCTATGCTAATTATATATACATTGACCATGTATAATTGCATGCTGAGCATGTAAGAAATTATACTTCTCATATACATGTGTATGTGTGTGTGCACATATCATATATCAAATTCATGTTGAGCATGTGAGGAATTATACATCTCCTTCATTTGAGAAACACATCAATAAAATATTTTGATGATACAATTCTTCTTGAGATCATAATTGTTCATTATTTAAATTGCATTTTTCAATGCATAAATAGATTCAACGGCTTGAAGATCTCCTTGGGCACTCTAATTGTGTAGACTACACATTATAAAATTTCAATTCCAACAAATCCTTACTAAAATCCCCATTGACATTTGAGTTGTGTAGAATGCAGAGTGTAAATTTCAATTCCAACAAATCTTTAATAGATTTAAGGCAAAATTTACCAACTCACAAAAGAGTTTTAACAATAAGAATTTTTATTTTTCAATTGCTTTATATAATATTGGCATAATTGACAATGAAATATTTTACTCAACATGGCCATCAAAGTGTTATAATTTCAATTATATATATACCAACTCACAAAAACATTTCAACAATAATTTTTTTTTGTTTTCAATTGTTTTATGTAATTAGGCCGTAAGGTGTTTCCCTCTGAGAAAAAGTCCCTCCCATGCCACTTGTACCATGTTGAAATGTTGATTTTAATATTAGACAATTGAAATAATGTCTACCATAGGATTCAATATCAGTATTGTTAGTTACAATTAAGTATAGTGATATGTCACCATTTCCAAGAAAATTATAGGCCACTGCTGCATAGAAGCTCTTGTTAAGAGGTTGTGGGCCTCTTTAGAGCGAGATTGGTTTCTGGGGGAGGAATAGTTGAATACATCTATGCATTCACAACTGCCTGCCATATAAAAAATCAGCAGCAAGTAGCAAAGCAAAGGCGAGGCCAAGGCAGGGCATGGGATCAAAACATCATTTCCCTCCTCCACAATTGTTGCGTCTCAATCCTGTCCAAGCTTCAACTATGTATGTCTTAACTATTCTCCACCTAGTTCATAAAGCTTTTTGTTTTGGTCATGATAGATCAGGTATTCTTGTAAAACACTATTTTTTTTGTTAAATTGGAAGGCTACCTAATTTTAATTTTCGACTTGTCTATAATGAATAGAATAATCTTATTTTCCTTACGGGTTTTACGATGAAATCAAGTTCTCTTTCTTTATTGGTAGCAGCCCTGGATTTTTAACTTTTTCTTTTACGTGCATGGGATTGATTGCCACTCATTCACTGGCTACATCCAGTTCATCTAACCCGCAGTCATAAACATTATTTTAAGAAAAAAATAGTTCTTCTTCACATTCGATTTGCTTTTTATCTGCCTGAAACTTTCTTCTACACAATCTGCTTTTGTTCTCTGTTTTGGTTTGCTTATGTTTGATAAACCTTCAGAGATGTTACCAGAGCATGCGTTTAGCAGAGAGTCGTAGATTTGTTTTTTATCTGCCTGCAAATTTCTTCTGCTTAATATGCTTTTTTCTCTGCTCTGGTTCTCTTTTGTTTGATAAACCTTCAGAAATGTTATAGCAGAGAGTCGTAGCTTTGCAGGTTCCGGCTTTGGATCTGCTGAGAAGCAGTTGCATACCTGTTTTCGGGAAAACTAGCGTCTTTTTGATCTGCTAGTCCCACTAAGACGGGTAGCTATCTTAGAAACAAACAATTCAAAGCGCTTCAAGATTTACTTTATGTATGCTAGATAAGAGAGAAGCAGAGAGCACTAACCTATATCTTCTACTAGGCTTCTTGCTTGTTTCCTCTCTCCCTTGATAGAGTCCGCTACTCTTTTCCTACTTGTCCCACTTTATAGAATATATGTAGAGGAAAAGAAACAACACACCATCAAAGCATAGAGATCTATAATACCATAAATAATGCAAAATCAGAAATACATTAACCATACAATTGCATCCATAAATAACAAGATTTACAAATACACAATTATATGGAGGAAAACTCAAAGAACTTTATTGATAGTAGAAGTAGAAGAGAGGATTACAACCCGACTGTCTAATCCAGCATCATCCCCCTAGTATGAAAGCCCTCTTCACCTCATGAAAAGAAAGATCACCCAACAATACAATGTCTCAAAGAGAAACCAACAACGATCCCTTACAAATTACAAAATTCCAGCCTCAGGATCTCTTAGATGGGGGATCCATTTATAGATATTTGCAGAGGGGTGAGTCAGTTTCTGGGTTTTGGATTAGTGTCATTTTACTGATAGTTCTTGGTTCCACTTTGAGATTTCATGCTCTCTTACTCATCCCTGGGCGAATTCAGAGAGCCAAGTGTCATATGAGAAATTTCTAGAAGATTCTCTGGGTTTCCACTTAGCAAACTGTCTCTGCCATTTGTCTACTCTCACCCATCACACCCCACAGAAGGCTCTTTTAGTATGCATCACACCTGGCCAGTGTTACAGCTGGTATGCATCGCACCCTTAGCATGGAGCAGTCTGTATGGTCCATTTTTGGTCAGTTCTGAGTGGCTTTTCAGGTGGAACTTCTAGGAAATGATGTAATCAATTGACCATGATCCTTTAGGGTGCGAAACAACACTTTTAGGGGTTTAAGGGCCCTTGGTTTATTGACATATGTGATTGGGGTTGCAAAGCCCAAATATGTCTATAACAGTTGCCCCCCTAAAGCATGAGGTCGTAAATGTTTTGATGTCAGGTGAAATGCTTTATCATGAGGATCCAAGGTTTTTCGAACTAGAAGGTGACTTGTATAAAATACAATACAATAAATTATCTTCATATTATTTTCATGATCTAGCTGAGACGGGCATTCCCATGCTCAGATTTATAAATTCACTTTGATGTACATAAGACAGACAACCGTCTGTGTTGCAGACTGGTGATTCTTATAGAGTCATCATCCCTTAGCTTGGATGATCATCTATGCAGTTATGGTGTACATTTGATGTCTTTATTTTCCTGAATATATTGCAACCCGGATGGATGAAACTAGATCTAGGGTTTTCAAACTCATTCAATCTTTCCTCAATTTACAGGTTGATCCATGTGAAAATATGTTCTGAAGTCGAACACGGAAAGAATCGCCTGATTACCAGCCAATGATGTAAGCTATTAATAGGCGCGAGAGGAATCACTGATAATGATAATGACCCTCAAGGTACTACAGTAAAATTCATGTGGTGTGAATATAGGATCTGATGTCGAACACCACGCAAAATCTTTCGGTCGAAGGCCATTGATGTAAACCTGTTGTCGGAAGTGAGAAACTTGCCATTGAGGCATGCAAGCTTCAAAGTACTGAAAGGGTTGTTCCTAAGTCAACTTCTTGGATAATGAGCCTATTTCGACAATAAGTTACCTGTCGTAGGAGGGCCTTAGTGAATCCCACATCTACGACGCGAAACGAAGCAAATGATTTTCTGGAGGTGAAAACGATCTGATGATACAAGGTTCAGGAATAGAAGTCATGAAAAATGGAGAGTGAAGGCATTGCAGTGGATGAGGCATTAGTTGGGTTGGTGAATTCTCTGAATGACTTCTCTTGAACATATTGGCGACACTGAGATGGATTGGTAGCATTAACCCCAAAAATGGATGGTATGGAGGACCAATGGTGATGTGACCGGTGAACGGAATAACCCAACCCGACTCAATCATGGTGATGGAGTGAAAGTGTCATGTTCAAGAGCGACCTGCTACCAATGAAGTTCTTCAAGTTTTCTTCTCTTTTTCCCCAGTCATTGCTGACCAGTACCTCTTTATTTTTGTCAAGCTTGAGGAGGATAACATATGCTTGTTCTATAATTTTCCCTTCGGGTAAACCTGTCGCTATGTTTTAGCGAGCCTAGCGACAGTGAAATTCATGCTTGTCTGGATGGACATGTTTGTCGCTATTGTTTTAACGAGTTTAACGAAAAACATAACTCTTTCCTTTTCATGTTTAGAGAGTTTGAAAAGAGACAGAAAGGAAACTCCAGTAGTCCTTTTTCATGGCATAATCCCTTAAGTTCGAAAAAGTATAAAATAATACGAAATGGATGACTTTTCGATAGCTTTATCGAGCCAAAAAATAAAAGTGCTCGATATTTTTGTGTAATGATCCCTTAGGTCCAAAAAGATTAAAATGTAGAGGAGCGATGGCACTTCCCTTTACTTTAACGAGCTGGAAAGGCCAGTAGCTCGACAATCTTTTCATATTTTATGAGTCTAAAAAGAGCTTAAAAGAGACTCGTTTTTTAGGAACGAGTGATGTTTTCAGGTAGCAACTGGTTCCAGGTAAGTTTGGAACTTCTCAAACATGGCAGTGTAAGGAGGGTGGCTAATGGAATCACTCGTTGCAACTCTTCCTCAAAAGGGTAAACAATCAAGTGGAGGAGTATGAACGGCTAAAAGAGTGGAGGTGACGGTAAGAACATGACCAAGGCTCAAAAGGTTGATAGCAATGCGATCACAAAGGTTATTTACCGAGGGTGGATTCATTTTTTAATGAGCTTGAATCTTAGAAACTACGCTCAGTAGCGGGTTTATTTTTTAATGAGATTGAACCCTGCAGTAACGTTGCTTGTCATAATAGTCAGAGATGCTTAATTTACCATTAACACCATATTCCTTCAACAGTCATACAACCTGTTCAATTACTCCATCAAATTGATTAGAAATGCAAATAAATGCTTGAAAAACAAGATCAAAACTAACATTTTACTTGAATAGTAACATAAAAGCAGTGTTACCTCTTAATTTTACCATTTCATTCAAAGTAGGAGCTAACCCTGAGCTCTTCAATTGCATTCCTTCCTTTTCTAATTTAGAGCAAGTTTTCCCTTTCTTCTAGGCCACAGGAGTTTGAAGAGTTCTTTCTCTCCCCATCTCACCTAGTCTGCATCGAAAAGTGTGATTTATACTAAGTTGGCCATTGGCAAGTCAGTATGCATCTCACGCTGTACACAGTCAGGGTGTGATGGGCGCAGAAGGGAAAGTTTATGCAGTGTTTTCTCATGAAATGTTTGCCTGTTTTTGCCCAAATCAGGATCCTAATTCATATTTTATTTGTGTTTCAGAGATTCATTGGATCAACATGGTTGTTACATGTTGTGAATGCGAGCATGAAGAAGAGGACATGATTGCCTTACATGATCCGGGTACGATTACTACATTGTGAAATTGTGGCTTGCTCAAATTCTTCCGCATATCCAGCATGAGGTAACAAATCAATTTTTTGCAATATCTTCTCGATCCATGGGATCCGGCCAACCAAGTATTCCAGATTAGAGGTAGATCCATTCCTTTGACTATTGAGGATATCTACTTTTTGGCTGGGCTATCAGGCCGTGGTGCCCCTCTCTCACTATCAGGATCCACTTGTGGGTGTGAATCCATGAGGGATTATATTCACCAGTTTTGTAGAGATGGATCTCAGCTGAGCAGGGATGGCAAGATCAGTATTCGAGATGTCACTGATTGGTCCTTGAGGACTATTTTATTCACCTTTGCTAGATTGGCTGGTAGCATGGCTCTTCATTTCACCAACAGATCTTATATGCAGTATGCCCTGGAATGCCTTGTACCAAAGGTATTCAACTGGTGTGAGGCAGTACTTCCAGTTATAAAGGAACATCTTTCAAAGGTGAAGAATGGAAGATCCAAGAACTTTGGTTACGGTTCCATTCTGACTACTTTCACCTTGGAGAGGATTCCACTGATGCAGCCACAGTACATTTCACTCGAAATGCCAGCACTGAGGGAACCACGGATGCAGAGATGGGTTGATCTCATGGCTAGAAATGCTAGTCAGTCACAGATTTCATTCTCTGATGCCTTCTTTGAGTGGTTCGACCGTCAGGAGATGGTCTTCGTAGAGTATCCATACGTTGGAATGGATTTCCGAGGCAACCCAGATTTGGTGTTACTAGCTAGTGAGCAGTGGGGTGTTATAGGTAAAAAGATCTGACCATATCTCTGTTTATTGCTTTTATAATGTTCTTGTGTTTTCTAAAGGTTATCAAGACTAATCATACTCATATATGTGTGCAGATTTTGAGCCAATGCGACCAGCAGCGGGCCCAAGGGTAGCAGCTACTATTCCAACAGGAGAGGCTGTAGGGAGGGCTGTCCTTTGTGATCTAGACATAGTGGAGACCCTTGCAGTATTGCAGGATCAAATCGAGGGTCTTACCCTTGGTATTCAGGATGTGAGGACTGATGATTTACCTCTGAGATTACAGCGCCATACCACTGGCGTGCCAAGTCGATGGACTAGGCTCTTATGTATGATCGCACAGACGGTGACTTGCTATCACCAACACCATTAGTCTAGGGTGCTTTTCTGCATTTTTGAGTTTTTGGGTCGTATGACTGATTTTTTCCTGGACACAGAACATTTTGTGAAAACTATAAACAACTATATATATTTTTGATTTTCAAAGTTTTATTTTGGTTAAGTTATGTGATCCTGATGCAAATGTTAATTGAAATGCTTTTTCCTTTATAAATGCTGCAAATGTCTATCTAACACATAATTTGCTAATGAATTAGTTAATGTGTTTAAGTTTTTGTTAATGTGTTTATATTGAATAGAATCAAACTACCTTTCCAAAATCCTGACTCTTAAGAACATACAATAGCTAGCTAGATTCCGAACGGAATAGACGCCAGTAAGTTGTAGGATGACAAGTTGTGAGTCTAGTCTGACAACAAGTCGACGTATGCCATGTGCGATGGAATTAGAGGGAAGCTCCATCAATGCACTTTACTCAATGATGTTGCTCGTTGATCGACCAATACATATCCCTCTGAAACTCACTAACACACCGCTTGCATAAAAAATGGCCCAGGATGCAAAATATAGATTCCGCGTACTACGACTAGCTCCATCAGCATATCCCATGAACGATTCCAACAGGTTCGACATCTGTAACAAATGCAAAGTGGATTACCTAACCGAAATGATCACCCTTGATGAAAACAAAAATGTAACAAAAGCATATAAAGAGATTACTACACTTAATCAAGCATAGTAACGCTTAAGATACAACTCGTTCTGGGGTGGCGACAGTGGAATCCCATCGTAATATACTAGCTCATAGGCTCCTTTTGCTAATACCCATTTAACAATGTAGGGGCCCATCCACAATGGTTGGAACTTACCTGCTCCCAATTTATTGGATTCCTGATCGTATAGAAAGACTAGGTCACCTTTTGAGAAGACATGGGGTTTGACATTTTTATCAAATTGCCTTGACCCATTTCTTATGAGCTTCGTTAGCCAAAGCGGCATCATGACGGGTTTCATTCAATTGGATTAGTTCCAAGAAACGAGCCTCTTCCTCTGAAGTTTCAGGAAGTAGATTGATTGCGAGCTTGAGAGATGAAATTTCACACTAAATCGGTAAGACCGCTTCCAGGCTATACACCAACTGAAAGGGTGTAAACCCGGTCACATTTCTCACCGATTTCCTATATGCCCATAAGGCTAAGTATAGGATTAAGTGCCAAATCTGTTTGTGGACTCCAATCATCCTTGGCAGCATGCACTTCAAGACTTTGTTGATGGCCTGTACTTGTCTGCTAGCTTGCAGATAATATGGAGTAGAACTGTCGTGGGACAGTCCTAATTTGGAAGCCAATTCAACCATCATGTGATTGTGAAAATTTGATCCATGATCTATGACTATAGCTTGTGGAACACCAAATCTAAAGACTACATGATTGAAAAAGAAAAGAGTAGCAGTTTTGCCGCTATTGTTTAATGTAGGCATCACATCAGCCCATTTTGTAAAATAGTCAATTACGACTACGATATATCCATGCCCCCCGGCCGAGGTGGGGTTACATGTCATGAAATCTATGCCCCATTTGGTTAATGGCCTAACAACAACTACTGGATGCAGCGGTGCAAGTGGTAGTCTAGTTTTGCGGTCGAAGATCTGATAGGCATGGCAACATCTAACCGCGATTATGCAATATTTGAATATAGCAGGCCAGAAGTAACCTGCTCGTAAGATCTTTTGTTCCGTAGCGTAACCAGATTGATGCCCCCCACATGAACCTGAATGACAATCATTCAGGACTTTTTCAGCCTCCTCATGCGTGAGGCACCTTCACAGAACTGTATCGACACCACGACGATAAATTGTATCACCGATGATCATGTAGTCTTTGGCTTGGTATCGAGTACGTCGTTGTTCAGAGTGAGAGGTATTAGGCCTAAATGTTTGGGTTTGGAGATAGATCAGTATATCTCCATACCACAGATCATTTGACAATATCAGAAATAGAGATTCATCCATGATTGATGCTTTAGATGTTGAATCGTTGGACAACGATGGGAGGTCGCATAGTAACTCTGTGAAAACCATTGATTTCTTTGATTTGGATTTTGTGAATTCCAGATCAAACTCTTGCAAAATGGCTATTGATTTTCAATATTTTCCCTCTAGTAATTGACGTGACAAAATGTAGGTCATAGGGTTGCGATCTGACAGAATGGTAGTTTTGCAAAAGAGAATATAGTGTCAAAAACTTTGTGCTACTTGAACAACTGCTAGAGCCAACTTTTCAACATAGGAGTACTTACTTTCTATATCATTTAAGTTTCGGCTTAAATAATAGATTGGATGTTCAATTCCGTCATCTTCTTGTACTAAAACCATTGCGATGGTTGTATCTGCTGCCGCAAGGTACATGTTAAGGCCCTTTTGATAGTCAGGAGTGTACATTAATGATGCTTTTATTAGGGTATCCTTTAAAGCATCAAAGGAAGATTGTGCAACCTAATCCCAGTTGAAGGGCACTTCTTTTTGCAAAAGACGTGTATAATCTTTAGCTAGTTTGGTGTAATTTGGAATAAACCTCCTTAGAAAGTTTGCTTTCCCTTGGAGTTTCCGAATCTGAAGAAAATTTGAAGGTGGAAGCATGTCGATGATTGCCTGAACCTTACATGGGTCGAGTCGAATCTCGTCCTTTGAAACTACGAAACCAAGTAAACGACCATAACTGACACAAAACACACACTTGTGTGGATTGAGTCGTATCTTATAGTGTCAACAACGTAGAAATATAGCTCTCAAATGTTGCAGATGATCAGTGCGCTTTCACAAACGAGCCGGTACATCATCGAGATATGGTTGAACGATGTGTTTGAGTGTCATGGAAGGCATAGTTCATTGCCCTCTGAAAAGTTTCCCTTGCTTTGTTTAAACCGAAAGGTAGCTTATGTTACGCAAATGTGCCCCACGGACATATAAATGTAGTCTTTGACTGGTCTTGTGGGTGGATGTTTATTTGATTATATCCAGAAAATCCATCCATGAATGAAAAGATTTCACATCCCGCACATTCATCAATTATCTGGTCGATGAAGGGTGTAAGGTAGTTGTCCTTTGGAAAAGCTTGATTTACATCCCTGTAATCAACACACTAATCGTTCCTTGCATTTTCATGACAGGAACAATATTCGACACCCAATCAGTTAGAGGAACTGGGCAAATGAAACCAACATGTAAAAGTTTTTCAACTTCTACCTTGATGGTAACAACTTTCTTCGGGTGAACCTGTCGAAGCTGCTGTTGTACTGGTTTGACATCTGGATACATCTTGATTTCATGTTCAACGATGATCGAGTCAATGCCTGACATTTCTTCATATGACCATGCAAAGACATCTCTAAATTCGTGAAATAGAGCGGAGTATATTTCCAGTTCTGAAGAAGAGCAAGATTTGCCTACATGAATATTCTCTACAACATTAGGTTTGGTCGAGATATTTATGGCCACAAGATTGGAATCCATTGGGCCAATCCCACCTATTGTTGATAATAAAGCTTGCTTTTGGGAGGGGCAATTCTGCAGTACTTCAATTGTCGACATAGCAGATGGTGATTGAGACAGATCCTCTACTATATTATAATTCTGTGCTGCTCGAGCATGAGGATTGATTGTCGATTTATGTACTACTCCCTTTGGCAGCTTTATTGTTAGTTCAGGAATGATGGGTGGCACAACTTTTGACAAAGTTTTTGTCGAACTACTGGGTTGATCTGTAGCCTTGTTTTTCGACATCTGTGGATTCCCATAATCTTTATTCCTCATCGATATCAAAGCATAATTTTGCTGCTTCAATACGGATACCATAAGCATTGGGGATGTGGAAGCATGATCGATAGCAACCAGATTAGTTTGTAGGTTTGGAAACAGATCAGTCAATATTGCCGAGGTGCTTGAAGTTTTTAAAAATTTTGTGACCTCAACTCGATGTGGACAATCTTTTGTATAATGGTCCTCATTTCATATGAAACATGGCTGATTAGGTTTCTTTTGCCCAACAGGGTTTTTAGAAGATTTTTTAGCAGGTGAATCTTCCTGTTTCTTCTTTTCGTTTTTCCCTTTCTTCTTGCCCCCTGGTTGCTTCAGTTCTTTTCCTTTGTCGGATGACATGGCATTGACCTCTGAGGTAGGAAGTTTCTCATTTGCTTTTTTACTAGAAACTGCGAGGGCTTTACCAATTTGAGCCTTTGAAGTTTGCGTACTTGAGGTACCAATCATGCCATCGCTGACATGAGAGTCCCTGTTTGATTTAGGAGGGATGAGGAATGGAAATTTGCAGTCTAGGAGCATCAGGAATTTTTTCATAGAGTACGCCAGACTAAGTATAGATCAAGTCTAAATATTGTGCACGAGCAATGACTTTCTCTTCAGTGACAACTCCTTTCGCCACATCTTCTGTAATAGAAGGTAATAATGACTTAATAAACCACTAAGCTAGAAGCTGATCAGGAACATAGGTCTTTACCATTCGATAACGACATCGCCACTCATGAATATGATCAGATATGTGAGTGGTTGTTGTCTGCTTAAAATTGGTAAGGAGTTCTGTTCCTGTTTCGTACCTTATGGGTGATTGAAAGTGGGTTAAAACGGTAGTGGCAAGGGTGCTGAAGTTATCGAATGAAGCTCTAGGAAATTCGATGTACCATTTCGTTGTCGGACCTATTAGCGTTCGGTGAAAAAGGCGAAGCCTAATCGAATCATCATTGAGGGTGTTGGATGAACACCACAAATGAAATGTCATTACATGATTCGATGGATCTTCACTTGAATTTCCATTGAATTTAGGAATATTTGAGGGAAGTTTATGAGGAATCACCGGCCACCAAGGTGCATAGGCAATTGGATCATTGGTTAACTGGTTCAAATCTGGTAATTCTAGAGTTGCTACAAAGGGCAATTGTTGGTTCAGCTTTGGCAAAGCATACCTAGGATAAGATGGGATCGCCTGAGCAGTGGGTCTTTGTATACCATCATAATGTATCTGATGCTGGTAACTTTGATAAAGTTGATGGACATAACTAGTATAGAATGGTTATTGATAACCATTTTGACAATGTGATTGTCCATTACCTAAAGCACCTTGTTGCTCAAGTCCTCGGTAAATTTGCTGGAATTGGGGTTGTTGATCTTGCACCAGCCATGGTTGTTGAACCATTTGCTATTGTCCAACACTGGATGATTGACCAAGATGCAGAGTGATAACACCTGATTGAGCCTGAGTTGTCCCAGTGAAGGAAGAACTGACCTGAGATTGTGGTGGAGTCGTAAAGACAAGAGGCTATTGTACTGCAACCTGAGAAATTTGAGGTTGACATACAACAAGCTGTGCTTGTACTTGCGACACAGTCACAATACCGGGTGTAGTGGTAATATTCGACATAGGGTGTGTTGGTTGCATTGAATATACAACCCTTGGTTGTTGAGATAGCATTGGTATCCAACCCCCAGACATAATTCTAGTTTGACCTGAATTTTGTTGTGAGCTCTCATACAGTTGTTCTCTAGGAGGGAACAATGAAAACGCATACTGCCCCCTATATGGTGGTAATCTAGTGCTCAAAGGATAGATGGGTCTTTGAAGATTGGGTTGCCCGAATTGAAACTGGTATGCAGGATCAATTTGCTGAGCTTCAACATAGGAAATGCCAGATAGGGTCCTAGAAGAACCAATGGGAACAAACCATGTCATCGAAATAGTCCTTGGGTGGACTCCATCTAGTGATTGATAACTAGTTGCGACAGATGGTATACCAACAAACATCGTAGGAGTGGTAGCAGGAGGTTCTGCTGCAGCTGCATCGGATGACACAGTCCTAGATGTTGATGGTTGTTCAGACATATTCAGTCTATCCAAAAGATTTCCTAGCGATTTGACAGGAACTTGCGATGAAGGATGATTGAAAGAACCAACTTCAAGAATAGAAGGATATAAGTGGATCCCAACTGAAAAATGCAATGGATTACTAGATGGAATATCCTCTACAACTTCTTCTATAGAAATTAATCTAGGTGGAAGATGTAGACCATCAGGGTCGTAAAATTTTTCCGGTGCCGAAGAAGGTATAATTTCTGCAGCAATAGATACTAGAGGGGTGACACCTTCTGAATTCTGGAATTCAGATCCCAGATGTTCAGGTGAGTGAACTTCAGTTTCTGGATCAGTTCTAGATGGAGCTATTTCAAGTATTGAGGCATCTACGTTACACTAGGATCAGTTCTAATGTCCTCTTGTAACCACGGAACTTCTTCTATAAAGGCATATGTACCAAAAATGATCAGAGTAACTATAGTCTCTGATGATGTTGAAACACAAGTTTCAAATAAACCAAGAGAGGTGGACTCAGTTAAACGAGACTGTTTCACCCGGAATGGTTTTTTTCCAGAGTCAAAGACAGTTAACTTGCTAGCCTCCGCGAATGATGGGGTTTTGATTGAATTTTTTCCACAATTGCGGATTACTTGATCAACTCGAAATTAAAAAGGGGAAAATGTTATTCCATATTAAATAAATTTTATAACTCTTTGATACAACTTTGCTTTTTCAATTTTTAAGAGTCAATAAAAAGCTAAAGGTGACTCTAGTCACCTTCGATTTTTAATGAGTCTGAAGTGACAAGTGCTCAAATGGACCTTTTCTTTTAAGGAGTTGAAAAGGAACGAAAGTGACTACTCTGGAAATCTAGACAGAGGGATTACTAAACCAATTGCAAAACTGCAATATACACCTTGGTGGTAAATTAAAGAGAAATTACCAAGGACTTTATGTACATCAGTCAATCTTCCTGAATGTTGTGTTCAGTGCATTGCGATCGATAATGCGGCAGACAAAACTTCCTAAGGATAGAGGATATCAGCCTATTGTGGTCTCCCAATATATACCCGACGGTATGGGGAGCATAAGTCCGTACTGGCACTTTTCGTATCAAAGAGGAGGAATCACCCAACCTTCAATGAAAACGATAGTTACTAGTCTTTACGATGCCAGAATACGTCTCTAGTCTAGACTTCTAGATGTTGTGCGTTAGGTTCCAAAGCGTTTTTATGTTCATTGAGGTTTATTTTAGAGTTGATATTTTTGAAGAAGTTTTCCTTTCAAGGTTCACCGCGTGATGTAGATGTAAAATTCCTAAATATGCAATCTAAAATGATAAACAGTTGTTTTTTTTCTTTTAGTAATTAAAATCCTAGCTACTAAGGAAAGAAGAGTATGATTCTTTCAACAGAGAGCAGAGAGCATACACTAAATGAACTTTTCCTAAATCATTTTTTGCATGTAGTCTTAAATTCAAATGCACATGCATGTATTTGTTTTTCCATTTCCTTAATGTGAGAATGCCAAAAAGAAAACTAAGTACAGATCTGAACTACTTTTCTTCAAAGCGGCACTTCAACAATTTCTTTTGAAAAGGAAAGGAAGACTAAGATGACACTTTAAATTTCGAATGGGAAACTGATTTCGACACTTCAAATATTGACAAGTCAAATCAAATACGATGGCAAAAGTACAATTGACTATTTAGAAGAGGAAGACTTTATGACACTCTTCTTTTCGACTCACAATGACAGTTGCGACACTTTCGAATCAAAAGATGATAGTTCGATTAAGCTACTCTTTGCGAAGGAGGACTGTAAATGATGAAAAATGCATAAAAAACATTCACAATTCCTGATCAATGGAGGCTAAATAATGTAAAGGAAGAAGGCTTCAACAATGATATACTGATCATAAGCAGCAAAACTACTAAATAGAGCTTAAAACAATGAAGCAAAAAACCAAATTCCAGAGAAGGAAACAGTATCATTCAGTCATTTCACCTGTCCTTAAGGGAAACAAGGATGCGTCTCACCTGCAACATATGGGAGGTGCGATTCAACCAGACTGCCAGTTAGAGACAGTGTGATGGACCAGGGAATGAAACTGAGCTTGGTTATTGCTCAAAATTTGTAGCTAAGTTCAGTGATTTCAGCTGAGCTTATGATGGACAGTAACAACAAAGTATAGGGATATGATATTATGAGGTTATTGAGCTACCACCAGGGCACTTAGGATGTTTGCAAGTCAGATGTTTAGTTCATAAACCAACTCGGAGATTGATTGAAGCAGTTTTGATCTACTTTGCACTTGCATAGCAAGTGCAGTTCGAAGGCTAGCTGGCTTAACTTTAGGCTTCGTCTATAGTTTATTAGGCAAATAATAGTAACAAACAAACAAACTATTCACTCCCCAACGGAGTCACCATTTTGTTTCCGGGAAAACTAGTGTCTTTTTGATCTGCTAGTCCCACTAAGACGGGTAGCTCTCTTAGAAACAAACAATTCAAAACGCTTCAAGATTTCCTTTATGTATGATAGATAAGAGAGAAGCAAAGAGCACCAACCTGTATCTTCCACTTGGCTCAATGCATGTTTCCCCTCTCCCTTGATAGAGCTCGCTACTCTTCTCCTACTTGTCCCACTTTAGAGAATATCTGTAGAGGCAAAGCAACAACACACCATCAAAGCATAGAGATCTATAATACCATAATCAATGCAGAATCAGAAATACATTAAGCATACAATTGCATCCACAAATAACAAGATTTACAAGTACACAATTATATGAAGGAAAACTTAGAGAAATTTATTGATAGTAGAAGTAGAAGAGAGGATTACAACCTAGCTATTTGATCCAGCATCATACTCCTAGTATGAAAGCCCTCTTCACCTCATGAAAAGCAAGGTCACCCAACAATACGATGTCTCAAAGAGAAACCAACATCGCTTCCTTACAAATTACAAAATTCCAGGCTCAAGATCTCTTAGATGAGGGATCCATTTATAGATATTTGTAGAGGGGTGAGTTAGTTTTTGGGTTTTTGATTAGTGTCATTTCACTAATAGTTCTTGGTTCCACTTGGAGATTTCATGATCTCTTACTCATCCCTAGGTGAATTCAGAGAGGTAAGTGTCATATGAGAAGTTTCTAGAAGATTCTCCGAGTGTCCACTTAGCAAACTATATCTGCCATTTGTCTACTCTCACCCATCGCACCCCACAGAAGGCTCTTTCATTATGCATCACACTTGGCCAGTGTTACAGCCAGTATGCATTGCACCCATAGCATGGAGCAGGCTGTATGTTCCAGTTTTGGTCAGTTCTGAGTGGTTTTTCAGGTGGAACTTCTGGGAAATGATGTAATCAGTTGACCATGATTCTATAGGGTGTGAAACAACACTTTTAGGGGTTTAAGAGCCCTTGCTTTATCGACATATGTGATTGGGGTTGCAGTGCCCAAATATGTCTATAACAATACCTCAAAATAATAAGTAACTGTGGCATTCATGGCATTGGCAAATGGTCGTTGCTGAAAACAGTGTGCAACTACAAGAACGGTAATGTGTTACAAGCAATGATTTCGACACTGTTTCTAAAGCTTTAACGATAGGTTTAGCTCCTTATGTTATGTTTCGTTTATTTTAAGTTATAATTTTAATTGAGATTCAGGTTATTATTGCTTAATTTTTAAAATTTTATTTTTTTGTTGTAGTGTCGAAAGATACAAGCAATAAAAAAAATAAGTTTTATTATCAATTCCAACCTTTAAAATTTTGGTATTTGAAATCCATTTGTAAAAATAACCCACCAATATTATAATCCAACAATGAAAATATATATAACATAAAAAATAATAAAAAGATAACTCTTATGCATAAACGTGTACACTTTTTCTTTTAAATAACACTTTTTCTTTTAAATAATCTCGTGAGATAAGTTTTAAAATAGGTTTTGTATTTTGTATATAAATTATTTAAATTTTATTTTTATTTAAAACTTTCGTTAACTAAATTGTTAATATAACATTAAATCATATCCAGTAAAAATCATTTGGTAATTGCTACAGTTGGTTATGATTTAAGTTTTGAAATATATAACTAATAAACATGAGAAGAAGGGATTAACACTAACGCTCTTAATATTAAAATTTATAAATTTAATATAACATTTTGGACTTCGAGGGTGTTATTTTTGATACCGTTAATGTAAGCTTGGGAGTAGTTCGATTGTTGGGAGTAGTTCGAATGTTAAGATTTAATATATAAAATAGAGGCAATTACTAATTTAACAATAGAATTGTTACATTTTCAAATAATTTATTATTTAATTTCAAATTTTTATTGTTATTATTTATTTAATATATAAATTAGGCGTAGCTACAAATTTTTAACAATAGAGTGGGCTTAATGGTTAAGAGTGTGTATTTCCTCTTAAGAGGTGACATGTTCAAAACCAGAGGGGGGTTAGAGTATGTATGCCTTTGTAGACATAGCAGGAAAATCGTTGTCATGGTGTTTGGCTTGGCTGTGACCTTAAAAATAGATATTATTATTATAAAAGTTTTTTTTAATATTTATTAAATTTTCCATATTGTTATTTGAGAATAGTAATTTGGTAATTATACTACTTAAAATTGAAAAGATAAACATATTACATATATATATAATGTTATTTGCTATTTGATAATTTGCATCCTAACGAAAATTGTATGAGATAAATGTGAAAATGTAAATATGTATTTAGAAAAGATAAACATATTACAAGTATATATAATGTTATTTTCTATTTGATAATTTGCATCATAACGAAAATTGTATGAGATAAATGTGAAAATGTAAATATGTATTTATATGATGTCTTTTGGTTTCTTGATAATATGCATGGTCATGTGAAAATGTAAATACAAATTTAGAGCAACAAGCTAGTTAATATTCGAAATTCAATCTAATGATGTAAACATGATGACAAATATATGCCAACTTCTTTCATATATAACTATAAGAAAAAAATTTAAATTGAAAGAAAATAATAATAATAATCTACTACCTTTCAATAGAATAACTCCTATCACCTAATTATTATGTTGTAAGGCATTCCTTTAGGAAGAACCCCCCATCATGTGACTGTGGATCATTATGCATCATCGATGTGTATGTTAGACGATTAAAAGAATTTACACCGTTGGATCATATTGGCAACGAAGATCCAAAAATAATTGTTTGGAATGAACCAACGAGCTAGCACACATTTATCTGGACAATTATTTTGTTGATCTTGCATTCAGCTTGTGCAAATGTGTGCCTCATTATGCATCATCGATGTGTGTGTTAGACGATTAAAATAATTTGCATTGTTGGATCATATTAGCAACGAAGATCCAAAAATAATTGTTTGTAATGACCCAACGAGCTAGCACACATTTATCTGGACATTTCTTTTTGATGATCTTACGAGTAGCTCATGCAAATGTGGGCAGCGCCTCTTGTGAGTAGCATGTGCAAATGTGGACGACGCCTGTGGATTCCATGCATCACATTCATTTGCAAAACAAATCCACAAGAAATATGTTATGATGGCAGCAAGTTCCTTAACATATTTTTTGTTTAGAATTATTAGTTGTCCAACGCATACCTTTCTTAACATCACTATTTGTTTAGAATTCATTATTTACTAGTTGTTTACCATTTTGTTGTTGTGTGCAACCAAAGTTTCATGATGGAATATAAATATTTTACATAATAATTCATTTCTAAAACATTTGTCATTAGTTTTTCATTTCAACATTCCTCACTTTGCAGTTGAACATATCAATAGTAATTTGATGGAATGACCATTTCCAAACACTTTGTGTACCTAAAGAAACTTCTTGGGATAATCCATTAGAAAATATGGAGTGAACACACATTTCTCTTAACATTTCTTGATGTGGATATTGTAAGTTTGGAAAACGTCTCTAGCTTCCCAATATATTCATTTATGTTTACAAAATTATTGTGTGAAGGATTAGGGGACAGCCATATGGAAGTATGTTTCTTGCTAATAAGGGATTGAGGATGCCCAAGGGAAGAGAAAGCATGGTCAGCCTTTCCCTCACCATGTGGAACTTATTATTTACATATTGTGCAAAACAATATTTAATGAACTTATTTTAATAGATTTATAGAATGCCTTATTCACTTTGTTCAAGAGCGCTAAGTTGGGAGTTAGTACAAGCAAAATCACCTAAGTCCTTAACCTTTGCATTAGTTTTTCTAATGAATTGATTTTCTATGATTTTATAGGATCTTCCCACGGAGTGGCGAGATGATACAGTAAGCAGATTTTTTTATGAATCAAGAGAAAAAAATTGAGTTCCTATACATCATTGTGGAGGAGTAATCAATTATCTCCATTAAAAAGTTACAGGTGTACAATTGTAGTTAGTTTTCACAAAGATAGAGTTGCAATCGAATTCTTTTCAAATTTCAACCAATGTAAGAACATTCAAACATCAACTTTCACCATCGACTTCATTCTTTCTAATGTGTTAGAGTCAACCCAGTTTAATAATGTATGACTATGCCTCGAGAAGCATCCATGAGATTTATGCTCTTAGATGCTACAAAGTGTTATAATCTTCTACTTACTTGTTCTCTTCATAAAAATCCAATTCATATTAGACATGGACCAGATAGTTCTCCATGGCAGATCTTGTAAAACAGGCCTTTTACTCTTTGCTTATATTACAAATCTCTTCATCATCATGAATGATAAAGACATAATTTCAATTCCTTTTCTCAGATTTACAAAATCATTAAATGAATTGATAAATAATAGTACAATTTCTTGTTGTCTCCTATCAATCATTCCTAAAATGTTAGCTTGACAATTAGCCAACATTAAGATTTTTTAGTTGTGTAGAAGGCATAATCCTACTGTGAGAGAGTATTATGTACGCTATCTTCTATTATGTGCTTGAAAATATAAAGTAAATTTATGTATTTGCCGGCAACAAGAGCAATATTATCTTAATTTTATGTAAAAGTATGATGGATCAATGGGGACATATGTTACATTGTGACAAAATATTGAATTATAGTTAGTTTTAAGTCTATATATCCATTATTACAAGGTACATTAGTTATATTTTTCATATAAAATGAAATTTCCAAGGATCTAAACTAGGTGCAATATATTTGAGGTTGTAAAATTATCTATAATGTTGTATATGTTAGGGCCTAGATTGACCTCAGGCCGAAGGGAGGCAATCCTAGGATAACCACAAACCATGCTTAACCTAGTAGCTAGCCCTACGAGGTTGGGAGAGTGCTCTCTCCTTGTCAATCTCAATTAGGATGATTGCAATTACAGCTTGAGATGACTGAATTGAAAGTAGATTTTAGGCTAGGTATAGTAGCTCTATGGTTTTTTGGTTTTTTGATGTTTGGTTGCTGGATCAAATGGAGCAGGCAACTTGGGTTCGGGAAATCAAGTGAGAATTGCAGACATGTTCTGTGGGGCGAGATAGATAAGTGCTTATGCAATTGGAATTGAATGAGATGGTTGATTTAAGACTGCTGTGGGGCTAAGGAGGGCATGCAAAGACCATGAATCCTCTTCAGACTGCTGAAAACATTAAAAACTAAATGTATTCCCAAGGCAAAGCACTGTTATCAATGTATTTTGCCTATTTCTCTTGACTCATTTAGTTTAGAGGAATGGAAAGATTTTGAAACATATAACACATAAGAATAACTTATCTCAGAAGAAGAAATAATAAAAAAGCATAGTATCACAAGAATCCCACAAAAATAACTGCAAAAGTTGGTTTTATTCCTTGTCAATCTACTGTAGTGATGTACAATGAAGCTCAAATCATCCACAAGAGTCCAACCTTTACAAATGACTAAGAAAGTACATAATATAGGCACAAAACCACTTGTGCTAGTCATCAGGGGTTGAATCCATGAAGAGAGGAGTGGTTTCAGCTAATTTTAAACAAGGAGCAGGAATATAGGTAGTGGAACAACTTGCCTCTAAAACCATGGAAACTGATTCATTCCTCCCCAACCACCTCAAAATGATGAATTTACCTCTAAGAGTCATTTTGAAATTATATTTAGATCCCATAACATTAATTACATTAATAGATTTACCTAAAAAGAGCCCAAAATTCAAATTACAAAAGATCTAGGAAAAATTTTGATTTTGGAGCCAAATTGGCAATTTCCATCCAATGTGTAGTGCCCCTGATCCAATACGCAGTGATTTTTGCATGCCAGTTTTGGGGACCTTCCCGATGTCCAAATTGGGTGTAGGATAGCTCGTTGGAAATCTTGTCGAGTCTACTTTCTAGAACAACTTGAATTTCTAGATTTGGATGTCATTTGCCTCCTCAAAAATGGAATCTCCCATGACTGCTTCCTGTGTGTCAAAAAAGTGGCAGAGAGGTCATTTTTTGATGGATTTTTGGCCTTTTGGTGAACAAGATCTACTCCAAAATTGATGAAACTTTCTGGGTTTGCTTGTTCTTTCATGATGAATCTAAAAATGAAAACCATTCTCTCAAAGGATGCTCCAGTCAAAATCATGAAAAAACAAGCAAACCTGTGTTTTAAATTTCTGTGTTTCAAATTTCAAAATTTGAAAATTGCAAAATTTTCTCAAAATTGTCCCAAATTTGGCACAAGGCACCCTCAAGAACTGCTTTGATGAGCTAATGAAGCATCAGCTATGATCTCTGATTTGTTTTGCTCCTTTTGGCTTCTCAAAGCCTTGCCCCTTTGCTGCCTAGTCACTTGACCTTTTTCATTGTTTGTGAACACTTGTGGTGAATGATGAGATAGGGTGGATGGATGAAAGATGAGTATGAAGAGATTTTAGGATGAATAGGTGAGGGTGAATGGGAGTGAGAATGGGATTTAGGGAGTAAGTAGGGTTTAGGGGAGTGAGTAGGGTTTTATATGGAGGGTAGGGTTTAGGATTTTATGTTTGGGAATGAGATGTATATCTGATAGGGTTTTATATGGAGGGTAAGGTTTTAATATGTAGTGTATGAGGTTTTAGGAACCAATAGCAGAGATGGATGAATAAAACTTGATGAAAAATGAGAAAATGAACCTTGACAGTAAGTGAACAGTGCACACTACGGTTTTGACTTTTATGAGCAAAGGCGAACAAAATTTCGTGCAAAAACACTTCTTCAGCAAGGAGGATCAATTCACTTACTTGTAACAAGCTAACTTGAAGATTTGAGGCAATTTGAGGTGATTTTGCAGTGTTGTTTTTTTTTTTTTTTTTTTGGGGGGGGGGGGTCAATAGGTGTGCAGCGCCCTCCAACAAGTGCATTGTGCCAATCCAATGCACAACGCCCTTGTTATTTTGCACTGGCAGAGACCATCCAATGCGCAACTCCAATCCAATGCACAACGCCACTATTCCTATGCATAATGACTTTTGCAGACCACTTTTGAACGCCTTCCCGGTCTCCAAATTGGGTGTGTGATAGCTAGTTGGAAAGCGTATTGAGTCTACGTTCCAAAACATCTTGAGTTTTTCAATTTGGATTTCATTTGCCCTGTCAAAAATCAAATCTCCCCAGCCTTGTCAAAATGTGCAAAATGAGGCTGCCTAATTGTAGAGGACTGTTGTAGTCAACTTTTGAAGGACTTTCTCAACTCCAAATTGAGCTCATGATAGCTCATTGGAAATATTTTTGTGTCTAGTTATCATTTGGCACATCAAGAAAGTCATTTCGCCAACCAGGATAGAAGAAATATTGATTTTACCAAGGTCACTCCAGAGGTGCAGCAATCCTCGTGAGGCAATGGTATTTTTGACATTTCTCTAAAACCATGACACCTCTGTAAACATTGAAGGACATTTTTCTTCCTTGGCCTATGTTGAACAAAAAATTCTCTCATTTTTTCCAAATTCATTTTGTACTGCTTAGAAACATCATTTGAGTAAAACCTATCCCGATGTGTGGAACAAGGGATTTGTAGAAATGAAGGGAACCGAAGAGGATAAGGGGCTTCTAAATTCTTGAGAAAATTTTGTGAAGTAGGGAGGGATGTTAGGAAGGAAGGGAAAGTGGAATTTCAAATATTGAGTGAGTCGAAGGGGTCCAAAAGGGCAAAACACTGGCCTAGCCTAGAAAATTGTCAAATTGTAGCAAGAAGCTAGGGTTTGTGGGAAAATGATGCATTTGAAGGATATCAGTGATGGGAATTGCTTAAGAAGGTACATTAAGGATAACGGAAGGCGTATGAGCATCAGGATACAAGTTTTGTTGATGATTTGACCATCCAAGAGAAATTACCTTCAAAACCCTAGGAGAGGGAAATGAGCCTTACCCAAGTACAACTGAAGCACGAACAAGGTGTAAAATGACCCATTGGAACTTGAAATGATGATGACAACCCTTTTAATGATGGTACACTCATTTCAAATGGTGATAAGGTCTGACATTTGGAAAACTTCGAAAGGAGTGACAACAAATCCTAGACCTAATACCTAGTGACCAAAATTTTACTTGAAGACCCACTAAAATGTTGGGTCGCTATAATACTAGTGATTACGCCATTACTGTTGTATTTGTACCCCTTATTAATATTTTTGTGCCCCTATTATCCCCATATTGTTATTACTGTGCCCCATAGAATCCCTCTATTGTTATTTTGGCTTTATATTATTATTGTTAGGTCGGTTGGGTTATATTGTGACTCCTTAGACTCCTATATATAGAAGGGAGGTTTTGTCATTTGAATCATCGAAGAATTGTTCATCTATGTAATGTAAAAGAGGTTGCCCCATCGAAGAGGCTGAATTCTAAGGCATTGATCTATCTTTTCTATCTTTTCTTGAGCTGGTTTCATAACATTTGGTATCAGAGCTTTCGATTCTAGGGTTTCGCTGCTCCAAACAAGTCATCGTGGAATTTTCTCTATAACGTTTTTTCTACGACATTTCAGAAGCTAAAAAAAAAACCCATTTGAGAAGAAATCGTGCTAAATCTTGGTTCCAAATTTCAGAGCTTTTCGCTCTATATTTACGGAGATATGATCTGAGGAAGTTGGTCTTCTTGCAGACTCCTGAATTTCATCGTGGAATTTTCACTATAATGTTTTTCTGTGATGTTTCAGAAGCTAAAACAAAAACCCATTTGAGAAGAAATCACGCTGAATATTGGGACCAAATTTCAAAGCTTTTTGTGCTATATTTGGGGAGATATGATCTGAGGAAGTTGGTCTTCTTGCAGACTCCTGAATTTCATTCCAAACAGGTGACCTGGGCAAAATCGTCATAACTTTCTCTCTGAGCATCTGATTGAAATTTCGTAAGAAGTTACAGAAAGAGGACGGACTGTAGTTTCTTGTATATATGTTTGATAGCCAAAGGTTGAAACAGTGACTTGTGGCATGTCATACAAGTTCTCTCTACTGAACTAGTATATACTCAGGTCACTGTGGGAGATTTTGCATACCTCTTCCTTGGAGAATCCAATTTGGATCAGATTGGTGGCATTGGAAAGAGGACATAGACAGCTACTGTAGGTCGCAATGTTAGAACTAGATGATCTAAAAGTACAGAGATACATCAGAGGCAATATCGAGCTCCTACAAAGTGAAAAAGGGTGTGTAGATTCTTTTAAATTTTTGCTTAAGATTGATTTGAAAATTTATTTTGAAGGAATTCAAAGGGCATAGTAGAACATTATTATCGGTAACAGATGTCCCGAGGAAATAAAATGCAAACACCTAGTAAGGAACCTCAAAGCCCTAGCATGGCTCATGAAGAAGAGGAAGAAATGCTACATGATATATCAAAATTACAAGAACAAGTGCAACAAATGTCACGCTCGCAAATGCTAACAAAAGCTAGGAAAATGGCATGGAATCTAAGATAAAGGGTGTGGAATCTAATATGAATGGCATGGAAGCTAAGATGGACGATTGGAAGATAGATTTGAATACAGACATGGAAGAATTGAAGATAAATATGAATAAGTTGCTACAAGAAATGGTCACTAATGGTGAAAGGGTAGTAAAGGAAACTCATGATGAGAACAAAAGAAATGTTAATCATGATTCCATAGACCCTAATTTTGGATCTAAGACCCACCGTATTCCAAAAATCGATATGAGGAAGTTTGATGACAAGGATCCCGCAACATGGATATTACAAATGGAGCAATTTTTCGATCTCAATAATGTGCAAAACACACAAAAGGTACGCATTGCAACTTTATATTTGGAACCAAATAAATTTGTATGGTATCAATGGCTTTTCTCTCATAAAAAAATTATCACTTGGGCAACTTTTATGGAAGAATTGACAGCACATTATGAGGATACAAAAAGCAACACTTTTTTTAGCCAATTGATAAGTCTCAAACAAAAGGGTTCAATCATGGAGCACATTGAGGAGTTCCAAAAATTGAACATAAGGGTAAAAAATATTCCAGAGGAGCATAGGATTGATGTGCGCATAGGGACTTTAAAGGAAAATATTCAACATAATGTTCGCCTTTGGGAACCTGATTCATTAGAGAAGGCATTCAGGTTAGCAAGAAAAATGGAAAGCAAAATTATGGCAACCAGGAAGCATACCACTCACAACTATAAATATGGAAGTGTTGTTGCCCCTTGTCTTCCACAACCTATAAGGTTGACACCACAATAATTGGAAGAAAAAAGAGCAAAAGGGCTTTGTTACAGTTGTGATAG